>OY986969.1:19988234-20035201 GCA_963920575.1 Narthecium ossifragum
TATGGTTCTTGCGAGAAAAGCAAAGGGAGAGTTATCCATGTTCCATCACTGACCTGTGAGAGAGATCAAACCTTCCCATCTTGTATGGAGGTGAGCAGAGGAATTGCAGCCATCGCTCTTCCAAAAAAAATTCCTTCTTTCCGTCTTCGTAACTGAGAACCCTTCAAGATAGGAAAGTAGAGAAATAGAGGCAGTCGGTAGAAGACCGGCGTCTCTGTCTACTTATTCAAAAACGTAGGCTAAATACCTTTTTGGTCCCTATAGTTTCAGCCATATATTTATGTGGTCCATATAGTTCTAATTTGGCCAATTTCTTTCCTATAGTTTTCAATTTTTGCCAATCCAGGCCTCGCCCTCGATTGCCGTTAGAAGACCTAATGAAGCCGTTGGTCAACAATGAAATTAACTGAAAACTATGCGCATTAATTAATTCCAATTCTAACCCTCTGCAACATTGTTGACCAACTTAGGCACCACCATCACCCGCCATCTTCCGCTAGTAATAGCCTGCAAGATCGCCGCCGACGACTGCCGGAGATCATCGGAGCACCGGTTAACCTCCATCTCCAGCTTCTCCACGCTCTCCGTCAGCAGCACAACCCTTCTCTTGATCTCCAAAACAACACTCCTCAATGCACCAACTCCTCAAAACAACACTCTCTTCATCGTCGTCCCTGCATCTTTCCCTCCCGGCTCCCGCGAACCCGAACGCGCAAGCTGAAGTACCTCAGCCTTCGGCACCAGCTCGCCCAGCCGCCATCCGATCATCCGCAAGCGATTCCTGGAGGCTCCGGTGCCGCTACCGCGTCGATAGCTGCTGTCGAAGAGCCTCTGACGGCGGTGGAGGTGGAGGCCTGCAGCTCGACCTCTTCCCACTGCATCCGGAGCACCTTGACAGGCCGGATCCGCACGTGGCTTCGCTACTAGAGCCTGAAGGAGGCGACCGCGGAGGAGGAGGAAGCCCCACCCTGTTTGATCTCCTCGGTTCCTCCGTTGCCAGATCCGAGACCTCCTCCCGAGACCCAGCGCCGTCGTCGCCATCCATGAGCAACAACAACTGGGAGGGGGAGATGGCGAGGAGGGCGCTGAGGGGGAGGGAACGGTGGGAGTTCTGCTCCCCTTCCTCGACGTCGACAGAGCAGGAGGAGGCGAGCAGCCAGAAAGCAGGAGGGATGGATCTCTGGCTCAGGGTGCCGCACGGCTTGTCTCTTAAGCTGGACTACAAGGAGATCCTCACGGCTTGGTCCGATCGGGGATGCCTTTACATCAAGGGTGAACGGCCCCAGGTCGTGCCGGAGATCACCAACGTCGCCGCCGGCTGCAAAGACAGTGGCAGCATAGCTACTGTAAGCCCCTCTCTCTTGTTCTTGTCGAAATCAGAGCGGTCATCGGTCGATGTTCTAAAATGTTGTTGCAGGTGTTCGTGGGCGTCGGATGCACGAGCGTCTGGAGGGTTTCGGAGGCGACCGGAGGTGGCGGCGGAGGGATGAAGGAAAAGGAGAAGATGCAGGGAGGGGAAGATGGAGTAGATGCAGGGAGGTGAAGACGCCGTCGTCCCCTCCTCGACGCCATAGTAGGAAGACGCCGCCATAGCAGGAAGACGCCGCCACCTCGCTGCATCCTCGTCCCTGCATCTTCCCCTCCGAATAGGGTGGTCGTAAGGGTGCTGCGTCAAGGCAACCCGGTGGAAGACCTTGCGGACGGCGTCGGAGAGCTCATCAACCAGGTTGAGTACATCGAACAACTCGTTCTCGGAGGAGCCTGCCTCCTTCACCGGTCGGCCAACAGCATCACCAGCGACAGGTAATCCAGTTTGACTGGTTGACTGGTTTAGAGCTGGTCAAATACTAGCTTAACTCCTCAGGTCAACGTTGACCAATGGAATCGTTGGGTCAACTAACGGCAGGCGAGGAAAAGGCCCACATTGAAAAAAATTAGAAACTATGAGGCCAAAATTGGCCAAATTAGAACTGCAGGGACGTAATAAAGATTCTGAGAAAAATACAGGGACCAAAAAGGTATTTAAGCCAAAAAGGTATTCCAAACAAGAGAGGTGCTTCTTCGCACCCCCTGACACCACCCCCTCTGACACACCAAGAGAGGTGCTTCTCGCGCCACCCCTCTCTGACACACCAACTCTCACCCCCTTCTGCACCCCCCTCCCCCCCCCCCCCCCCCCCCACCCTCCTTCCTTCGGTTTTTTTCTTCTTTTTCTTCAATTTTGTATTGTTTTTTCTTAATTTTGTTTTTTTTTATCAATTTTATTTCTTTTTTTATCAGTTTTATTTTTCTTTTTGGATAAACAGTTTTTTTATTATATGTTTGTATTTTTTTGTTTATTTTTTAGTTGTAGATTTTGGGAGTCATTATTTGTAAAAATTTTAAAAAGTATAAAAATATAGATCAAAATAAAAGGTATATATATGAAAATAACAAAAATACTAACAGTTAAAAAATGCATTGTGTTTTGTGAAAAGTCTTATAAGCCGATATTGATTTAATCATATTCAGGGAAGAGTACATGTAACAATACACAAAAAAGAGATACATAAAAAATATATAAAAATACAAATTCTAATCAAGATTGCCTCCAAATTCTACTCCCGGTGCGCTTGGTGCTGTACATATTACTTTGTACCATAAATAAACACGTGTCGTATAACGAGCGGCCCATCTTTAGCTCAGCTGGATAAACATATTTTTTAGTCCCAGTATTTTTTTTAAGATTGCCCATCAACTAGATTTCGTGACGGTTTGTACTTTCCTCCTCTTTCACACGTACGACGGCACTTTGACAGCTTGCCGCCTTTTAATTTAACAAAATTTTAAATAACCAGCATAATACCATTCTCCAGACCAACTATTTTCGCCCAATTTTTCATATCTTCTCTACTTTCAAATATTTATATAAAACAATATAACGAAGATGTATAAGTGTAATGTATAAATGTAACATTATCCAGTCTTAACATAAAAAAACGATAATAACTAATCTGAACTGTGGTAAATTCGGTTGTATAATCACAACTGTTGAAGATGTTCTACCCATCAGGAACATAATTCTCAAATGAACAACTATCTGAAAAAGAAGATGTTCTCCTGATTGGATGCATATGCTTTATATAGAAGAAGATGATCGATTTGTTGTTGAAAGTTCATTCATGAAATAAATGACTTATCAATGGTATCCCACATATCAATGCACATTAGGATGCAAAATTCCATTTAGGGGGGGGGTGGGTGGGTGATTTGAGAAGCAATTTGCTCCGAAGAACCAGGATTGGCAGAAAACTTTGGCCTCTCGTCAAGAGCTGACTTTTTTTGCCATCCACTAGCAACCTGACGTCAGCTTCATAGTGGTTGTTTCAGCTCCGTAACTCATAAATTATATGTATATAAGCTATATATACATATAATTTATACACTAAATATACGCATATACACAGAAAGAAGCTTTTGCCATTGTCCGGTAGAAGTTTCTCCAATCCTGCAGAAGCAGGGTGAGCGTGAAGAATAGCCTCTCGATGGGAGAGAAGACCGTTCTCTATGTGGGAGAGAAAACCAGAATTCTCATGAGGAGAAAACTACTCAATACTTCATTAAGCAAAAACTGCTTGAATTACAAACCCTAAAACTCTTTTTATAGACTAAGGAATTGACCAACTTACAGATGGACTCGAATTAGGAATTAAACTCAAACCCAATAACTAATGAACCAATCCCGATTTAAGAAAGAAGAAAACGGCTAGAAATAGGAAAACATGCTAAAAATAGTAAAGACCAATAACCTGTCTAAAAAGGAAAGATTTACACTAAAATGGATTTTTAGATCATAAAGAAAAGAAATCTTGATCTTTGGAGGCCCAGGTCATGGAGAGATTGAAGATCTCCGATGAATCTTGTGGAGCTCGTCGAGCTGGTCGAAACGGCTGATCACACGCCCCGATCAGACATCGTGGTAAAAAATTATTGGGTTCGAACACGACCTGGACGCCAAGGGAGCCTCACTGGATTGGGCTCAGCCAGGTCTGGATCTGGAATTGGTCATGCATTAGATATGGCCCGTCCGCTTCCTGTGGATGAATGGAGACGGAAAGAGAGCACTACGATGTTCAAATTTTTAAACAGTGGACGTGAGAAAGAAAGTACGTAGCTGTAACATGCCATCCTGTTCATAATTTAAAACGTACAGTATGAGATGATGATACCTTGATGCAAATCAGTATCTCATGGCGAAGTATAATAGTGTTGAGTCTAGATTGTTTCTAGCAACGGTGACAAAATAGATGAATAAGTATGATAACAGCAAGCAATACTTCTTTATTTTATTGCACTGCTACACCACAAGGCAAATTGCCATACATGCAAGGCTCCCTTGTCTTACAGTCGAAATCACGGAATTAAGACTTGATAGCAAGAAACGGATAATCAGTATATCCAACAACTGGGTCAGATGTGTAGAATGTATTCCGATCATACTTGTTCAGGGGAGCATCCAATTCGAACCTTCGAGGAAGGTCAGGATTAGCCAAGAACAAGCGGCCATACGCAACCAGATCTATGTAATCTTCAGCAATGGCATTGTTACCATCTTCTCTATGAAATCCCCCGGCGGCAATGAATGTTCCCTTGAAGGCTTTCCTCATGGGAAGAAGAGAGTGTGGAGTTTCAAACTTTACAAACACTTTAGTCAACCTAGGCTCAATCACATGGAGGTACAGAATTCCGAATTGGTTCAAGGCATTGGCCATAAAATGGCCGAGAGCTTCTGGGTTGGTATCTGCACATTCCATGTAATCAGCAAACGGAGACAACCTGAGCCCAACTCTGTCAGCTCCGATCTCGTTCGCGACAACTTCAACTACTTCTAGTGCAAAGCGGCAGCGGTTCTGGAGACTGCCACCATACTGATCAGTGCGATCATTAACCGTATCCTTGAGGAATTGGTCGATCAAATAACCATTGGCTCCATGGATCTCGACACCATCAAAACCTATGGTATGTATCAGATAAAAGTTCAAGCTACAATTACAAACTTGTATTTGCTTTCAGTTTGATATGTGCTTTTTGTTTATATGTTGCGTGCAATGAATCCCTATCCCAATGTATTTCCGTTTATGAAGGAGGATTTCATGAGTTACATCGACAAGCCTCAACCATTAAGTTATCAACCAAGACAAGCATTAGGAAAAATCATCAACATATGCATCATACAAATAAAATTAGCTCTAAATTTTCCTACATGAGCCAAGCATGACGTATCATCATTAGCTTAGTTGATATTACAGTATAACCAAACGCATACTTCGAAAAGAAAAAGAAGTCTACACAAATGGAACTTATTGTCATAAAATGTGAGCTTGTAAGATGAGCAGTTGGATCGTTTGATTCATTGCAGAGTTGGCTTGTGTAAAAAAGGCAGATTGAGATGAAGTAACGCAATATATTTCAACAACCAAGTAATGGAATGTCACAACAAGCACGATGAGTTAGTAATGCTCTGCATAAGAGACCAAAGTCATTGGGTTCCTGATACAATCATACCCATCCATGTAACCAGGCACATCATTAAGAGTTTAGCAGAGCCATTTTCTGAGTCTAGTTGAAGCAATCATCTTTTGCATTTGTCTTTAGTTTTAGAGTACTCCAAATTTTGACTGCCAATCATTAGGATTCTCAAGTAAAAAGGAGTCCCTTAGCTAGAAGTAGGAGAGAGAATTCAGTAATACAAGAACTCTCTTGTTTATGGATTCTAGTCATCCTAGAACTTAACCATTTTATTCTCTTAGCTTTTTCTCTGATTTTCCTAGATTGTGCTAGATAGGTAAATTAAAGAAAAATAGAACAAGGCTTGGTGGTTGTGGTTCTCATCCAACAACTTTAATCCTTGGTGTATCAGTTCCACACAGAATGATGGATAGCGACGGTCTGGTTTTTAAGAAGCTAATTTGTGTTCAAGATTGGTTTGATAAAGAATTTGTGTTTCCAAGTAGGAAGTAACTTGAGGACTTAGAATTACCAGCTTCGATGGCGTTCCTTGCAGCTAGTCTGAAATCATTGATGATCATGGGAATTTCTTCTGTCGACAACCGTCTAGGAGGAGAGAATTCTGCGACATCTATCTCATTGGAACGGATTTTAGGTGTCAACGACTTGTCCGTGCATGAGATTGGAGCTTGCCCATTAGGCTGGAAACCTGCAGTCAAATTGATGAGCTCATCAGATGAAGCAATATGTTAAAATGGTACAGACAACATTATATGGCACAGCATAAGGCACAAATGATCTTTTCTGGAATCCATGGAAACACAGGGATCATGTCCATATAAGCTCAACTATGGTCCAATAGATTATCGCATCCCGATCTTTATCATATGACTCATGAAACAGGGCTCGAGAAGAATACCATAATTTGAAACCCTCCCCACATGCCAAATTTGGCAGAAGAAGATGCCACCCTTCTCATGAACTGCATCAACAATGGGTTTCCATGCTTCCACCTGCTCTTTGGTCCAAATGCCCGGCGTATCTGTATACCTTTTGATTGACAAAGTAGAATGTAAAATTCAGTCAAGAAACTCAAGAGGCAACAAAATTTCTCAGTAACGCAAAGCTTCAAACAGACCTTCTTCAACAACCTAACTCATTCATTTTCCTATGTATGTACCTGACTAATAGATATTGGAATATAGAACTCACCCTTGAGCAGTGTCAGAAACTCCAGTGGCCTCCGTTATCATTAGGCCGCCAGGAGAGGCCCGCTGAGAGTAATACAAGATCGCGTGAGGTTGGGGAACGTTGCCGTAGGACCTCTGCCTTGTCAATGGTGCCAAGACTACTCTGTTGGGATTCAAGAAACCAATTCACCAACAAGACACCATGTTACTTATACCACGTTCAATGAAAAATAGCAAATTCCATCATTCTTTCATCAATTTGTTCCCTCTTTTTTCGATCCCATAACATGGGTCTCAGATATTTTGATGGAACAATGGATTTGCTCTTCCAATTGCATTTCTATTTGATATACAGGTGAAAACCACAGCCACACTACTGATTGGAAAGAACCAACATTCTTAAAAACTAAGCACGGCGATTGATATGGTTGTTATTTAAAAGCAAGAATAGCATAGTGAGATGTCCATAAGTTTGACGACTGACCTATGAGAAAGATCAAACCTTCCCAACTTGTAAGGCTTCAGGAGAGGGATTTCAGCCATCTCTTCTATTCCAAAGTATTCACACACACACGCTCTTCCCTTCTTTGAGTACTGAGGACCCCTCATACTAGGAGAGAGAGTATATATAGGCCCATTTGTTCAAAGAGCCGTGTGCCATTGGTAAGCGGCTGAAAACGAGTTCAACCAATCAGAAAAGAACGAACTTTCCACTCTACATTTTCAATTCACGGCGGCAGGTAAACAAGACTTTTGGGTGTCCTATTCAGGCGACAAAATATAGCGGCCCACTTGCTGGGGATGATGGAGACGGAATGGTGGACATTAGAGCGTTCAAAGATTCAATCGGAGGAAGGTAATAGGAAGAACACTAGCTGCTCCACCTGCCACCCACTCAATAATTCACTATATTATAAGCTAACATGGTTGATAGAGAAGCTTTTTTTCTGATTTCATGTGCTTGAACTGTAGAAGATGTGGCATGGGCATCACCTAATCAATACGTATGTAAGTTATGTATACATGAGATTGGTGGGTGGCAGATTTATTGGAAGAACAGCAGATAATTAATCTTCTTGCCACTGATATTGTTAAGCAAAGAGATCAATCACCGAGTGATTTGATTAATGAGAGATCTGATGTTAAGGATAAACATCAATCACAGACTGATTTGGTAAACTTCGGCATTCCTAGTGATTAGCAATTGTAGTTTGATTTTTATATTACTTCCTCATTTGTATAGATCCAATCCTGTGGATCATACCTTATTTGTTGTACAGATCCAATCTTTTGGATCATATCTTAATTTTATACTCCATAAATGAAATCAAACTCCATGTCCATAATCGTGGGTGGAAACCAAAAATCTTATTATGGAATTAGACTTTTCATTGGATTAAACTCCTCGATCCTGTGAAATGGAATCCGATTCCAGCTCCTTGTCTTCTCAATTTTCTCAATCTTCTCAATCTTCGCTCACCTTCAACACGATGGTTCACATGTTGACCATCAAACTTTCCTCCAATTTCTTGCTTTGGCGTAGTCAAGTGATTCCTCTGCTCCAATGTCAGGATCTCTACGGCTACGTCTCTGGCTCTACCATTGCTCCACCACCCATTGTTAAGGAGAATGAGATTGATGTTCCAAATCCAAAATATATGGAGTGGAAGGAGACGGATCAGCCAGTTCTCAGTCTTCTTCTCTCATCCTTGACTGAAGAAGCTATGTCTGAGGTCCTCGAGCTTACTACCTCCAACGACGTTTGGACTGCTCTTGAGCACGCATTCAGTCATAAATCCAAGACTCATGAGCTTCGTTTCAAGAACAATCTGCAACTCATGAGGAAAGGTACGCGAAACGTTGGTGAATATTCCCATGCCTTTAAATCCTTGTGTGATCAGCTCTATACAATGGGGCGATCAGTTGATGACACTAATAAGGTACATTGGTATTTGAGGGGTCTTGGTTCTGAATTTTCTCATTTCTCCACAACTCAGTTGTCTCTCACTCCACTACCCATGTTTAAAGATTTGGTTCCAAAGGTCAAAAGCTTTGATATTTTTGTGAAGTCTTTGAACTAGCCAGTAGGTTATGTTGCCGCCTTCACTGTCAACAGAAACTCGGGATCACACCAGTCTTCAAATTCTGGTCAGCCTCGTGGAGGGAAGTCTAGTAAAGGCAAAGGCAATGGCGGTCGACATGGTGGTCAAGGCAACCACAATAATCGTGAGAGTAAGACCGGTGGTTCCAACCATGGTGGTTATACTCCAACGTGCAAGATCTGTGACAATGAAGGACATTCCGCCAATATTTATCGTGAACCCTATGCTCACTCAGATTTCTCGGCACATGTGGTAGAAGCTTTTTCCAATTTTTCTCTTTCTAATGGCCCTGAATCAGATTGGTTTACCGACACAAGTGCTTCTGCACACATGACGAATGATGCTAGTCCTCTAGACAAGGTTGATCCCTACAATGGTAAGGACCGGGTGTTAGTAGGAAATGGAGCAAGTCTCCCTATTACCCATATTGGCACTGTTGACTTTTCCTCCCATGAGAATGACGGCAGCAGTAGGATCGATCCTTCTTTAAGAGAAGGATTGATCTCTCTTTGGAAGTTATCAGCGGATCGATCCATCTCTCAAAGAGGGATCAATCCTACTCGGTAAACAAAAGAGACAGAGAGCACACTTTTATGAAGGTCGATGTTGGATCGATCTGAAGATCAATCCTCTTCGGGATGCTGAGATTTTGAGGGACGGATCGATCGCTCCTATATAGTAGGATCGATCCTCCTCGGGATTTTGGAATTCAACGATCTTGTGCATACAAGGATCGATCCTTCCCTTGAGTGGGATCGATCCTTCTCTATTGGATGGGCAAATCCGACGGCTCAGATCTAATCCGGATTTGTATTCTTTGGAGGCTATAAGTAGGGTGCTTCTAGGGTTTCTTTTGTGTGGTAGAGATATTGTTGAGAGGATTGTGAGAGGTGTGAGAGTAGGCAACCCTAGAGGGAGATCTCTTTGTCTCTGCTAGGGTTTGGGCTTTGTAATCTCTCTCTCATAGTGAAGATTTCCTCTGCTGCCCGTGGTTTTTTTTCCTTCCAGTTGTTGCTGGTAGGTTTTTCCACGTAAATCCTTATCTCCACTTTTTCCTTTTCTTTGTGGTTTGGTTGTTTCTCTTCCGCTGTGACATCCCCGTCATTATCTGGCGTATCTCCGGCATCGTCGGGACCTCTCAGATTCCCCAACAAGTGGTACCAGAGCCTAGGTTCCGAGATTAGGGGGATTCGAATCCCTGATCAAGATTCTAAGTCCCTAATCAAGATCTGAAGCATCTGGGTTGGATTCTGGCAGAAGTGAGATGGGCGCCAATGTTGTACGGATGATTTTACTCAACGAAAACAACTGGAGCCTATGAAAGACAAAGATGGAGGATCTTTTATTCTGCAGGGATCTCTACAAGCCTCTGCATGGAATAGAAAAGAAGCCTAAAGAGATGGAGGAAGGAGAATGGAACAAGCTTGACAGGAAGGCCTTGACGACTATCCGACAGTGTTTGGAAGATTGAGTCTATCACCACGTGTCGACGACGACGACAGCCAAAGATCTTTGGGACAAACTTCATGAGCTTTTACGAGAGGAAGTCTGTTGGAAACAAAACTTTCTTGATCCGACGGGTTGTGAATCTGAAGTACCATGATGGAGGGTCGATAGCCGAGCACCTGAATGAGTTCCAGAGCATCGTCAATTAACTTGCTACCATGAAGATGGTTTTGGATGACGACCTGAAGGCATCACTCCTGCTTAGTTCTTTGCCAGATTCTTGGGAGAGCCTAGTAGTATCGCTGAGCAACTCAGCGCCTGACGGAGCAGTATCTCTGAGCCAAGTTACAGGTTGTTTGCTGAACGAAGAGACCAGACGGAAGGCTGCTGGAGCAAGGCAGATAGATTCAGAGTCTATGGTGGCAGTGAACCAAGGCAGAAGAAAAAGTGTCACTTGCTATTATTGTGGCAAACCAGGCCATGTAAAGAAGCAGTGCAGGAAGTACAAGAAGGACATCAGAGATGGCAAGGTTGATGACGGTGAAGATGAGAGCACCGCGAACGTCACGCTAGACCCAGCTGTCTGGTGACGGGGGAGCTTCCGTGCTAGGAGCACAAGGAGGTGTATCCGGTCGATCGAAGCGGTCGAGGATATCTGAGTTACAAGCCCGGGACGTACTGTGACTTGAAGGCAAGAAAGCAACCGAGAAGATCAAGACTTGACGGCGACATCCAAGTTTTGGTGGACAGTTCTCGATGATGGTGATCTGAATCCGATGGGAGATCCAGAGTTCAATGGTAGATCTGAGGCTGATGGTGTTATCCAACTTCGACGGCACCATAAAATTGGCTAGCTGGCAGCACTGGAGGTGGCATGACGACGGCGCAATCCAAATTCGATGGCAATCCGAGTTTGATGGAGTTTCCGAGTTTGATGGAGTATCCAGGTTCGACAGTGTATCCTCATGTGTCGGACGGGGGAGTTTGTTGACTTTTCCTCCCATGAGGATGACGGCAGCAATAGAATCGATCCTTCTTTAAGAGAAGGATCGATCTCTCTTTGGAAGTTATCAGTGGATTGATCCATCTCTCAAAGCGGGACGATCCTACTCGATAAACAAAAGAGACAGAGAGCACACTTTTATGAAAGTCGATGTCGGATCGATCTTCGGATCGATCCTCTTCGGGATGCTGAAATTTTGAGGGACGGATCGATCGCTCCGATATAGTAGGATCGATCCTCCTCGGGATTTTGGAATTCATCGATCTTGTACATACAAGGATCGATCCTTCCCTTGAGTGGGATCGATCCTTTTCTATTGGATGGACAAATCCGACGACTCAGATCTAATCCGGATTTGTATTCTTTGGAGGCTATAAGTAGGGTGCTTCTAGGGTTTCTTTTGTGTGGAGGAGATGTTGTTGAGAGGATTGTGAGAGGTGTGAGAGTAGGCAACCCTAGAGGGAGATCTCTTTGTCTTTGCTAGGGTTTGGGCTTTGTAATCTCTCTCTCATAGTGAAGATTTCCTCTGCTGCCCGTGGTTTTTTTTCCTTCCAGTTGTTGCTGGTAGGTTTTTCCACGTAAATCCTTGTCTCCACTTTTTCCTTTTCTTTGTGGTTTGGTTGTTTCTCTTCCGCTGCGACATCCCCGTCATTATCTGGCGTATCTCCAACATCGTCGGGACCCCTCAGATTCCCCAACAGGTACTCTTTCCCCAACCCCATTTCTTCATCTCCGTGATATTCTTGTTGCTCCTGAACTCACAAAAAATTTGCTCTCCATTAGTAAATTAACTTCAAATTATCCTTTATCTGTTACATTTACTAACTCTCGCTTCGTCATAGAGAAGCTCACAACAACTGGAAAGGTGGTGGACATCATGCCTTTTCTTATGTCCTTTCAAGAAATAACCTACGTGCCTCTTTTGCTACTTGGCATGCTAGATTAGGGCATGTAGCCTACAAAACTCTTCATTTTATGAATAAGAAAGGACATTTATCTCTTACTTCTCTATTGCCCAATCCTTCTTTATGTGTTAGTTGTCACAAAGCAAAAGGCCACCGACAACCTTACAATCCCAATGAGAAACTGTGAGGACCCATACCTCTAACCCGGTTCAACCGCGTTAGGTCGAGGGCATGGTTTGGTTGGTTTGGCTCGGTTGGTCTTATTTCGCGATCTTGCTGATCGCTGCGACCCCAAGAGCAATTTGATAAATTGTGTCTTGACGGTTGGCTTCACACCCGCGTAATACACACACAACATTGGATTGATGTATGTGACCGATTAGAACCCTAAGGGCACTTCTGATCAGAAGATCGGGACTCGATCGAGAAAGATCGAATCAGACAGCCGAGATCAGTTCAGATCTCTATATAAACCCCCCTTCCCTTTCTCTCTCTTTCTCTTTTCTTTCTCTCTCTCCATCGGTTGCCGTTTGGAGCATGGATCGCGGGTGCGTGGACCAAATTGGAGCGGCGAGACTTGGGGATTGGTAGATCGTCTACTCAGCTAGTACAAGTAGGTGTTTCTACCCTAATCATGTGATTAGTTTTGTCTACGATTACTTTGTGGATGTTTTAATGTAGTAGTACATGTTAGAATGTGTTCTGAGTTTGTATACTAGTGTAATCGACATTTTAGGAACACATGGATGTTCTGGTTTTGCATTTCGTCGGTCGATTTGGTTTTTATCGCCGTTTTATGGGTTTTGTTGATTTTTGGGCTAAAACAAGCCAGATCTGATATTTTGCCATTGAAATCTTATTTTCTTGATGCCAATAGATTCCAAACATTCTTCTCTAGCTCCCCTCAAAGTTTGGTTGAATTCCAACATGTTTTGATAGATCAAGTCCAAGAATTTGGATTTTTGGCACTATTCATATGTGCTACCGACATATGAAGGATCGATCTTCATAGGCATGAAGATGGATCTTTTAGTTGCCTGGCAGAGGATCTGCATGGGGAAGATCGATCTTCATGTTTCGATCTTCATAAACATGAAGATCGAACTCTTGCATGGCAGAGGACAAGCATGTAGAAGATCGATCTTCATGGGTATGAAGATCGATTTCTTCTGTGCTGGTTAGGAGGTTTTCTGTTTTTAACTGAATAATCATATTCATGCTCAATTTTTGGATCCTGTGTGCATGATCTCGTGAAGCTTTCAAGATGAAAGTTGTAGATCTTCGAATCGACTTTCCAATTCCTCTGATTTCATAATTTTCTATTTTTCCCATGATTTATGGTGAATTGTTTCATAAGCTGCAATGAAGCAGAGATTAAGGAAAGATGATCAATCTCTTATGCACAGTTAGTTTAAACTATTACGATTTTCAATGTTTTGATTTCTTTTCAATCCGGATGTCTTGTATGTCTTTCCCCATGATGAATAAAGACTAGTATGAGATTTAAATCAGGATTTTGATGGATTTATCTTCGAATTATGCCATGATTTATATTTTGCGATGATTTACCAGAAATTACCGATTTCAAGCAGTTTTATGTTAAACATGCTACATATAGTTTGTGGTTGTTTTGATAGCTTTCCTAACCACTTGTACATATTTATTTATCGCTTTATGGTTAACCGCGAGAGTGATGACTCCCGGGAATGTGTAGATAAATGGGTCGATGGTGTGCCCTACTGCTTTCATTAATAGTCCCACTGATAGCCGGAGTGCGCTGGGGGCATAACCCGTTGTATTGTTAATCAGAGTAGTTGATTGTTCGTTAGCCGGGGATATATCCCCATTATAGAAATTACGATAGATGGTTGTGGATGCCATCGTAATGCCGAAATTTTGGATTGCTTGTACTGCTTAGTTGTTTGGTTAGCCTTGTGATGGCTTGTAGGAACGTTGTGCCTATGTTCACTTTGTTTAGACCCCTGGCAATGTTTGCCCCCTTTGGCGGGTTATATGCTCTACCCAGCCCTGCACATTATTGTAGCATATTATTGCATGCATGTGCCCTTATTTATATGTGTATGAGCATTCATGCATTTGATTGCATTAGAAGCATAAGGTTAGGACGTGGGCGAATAGGGGTTTTCGCCAATCTGAGGGCTCAGGATGCTCGGATTTAGCCCTAAGACCGAAGCTGGGTGGTAAGGTTTAGGACGTGATTTTTTTATTGGAATCCCTATGTTATCGAGGTTAATGTCTAGTTGGCTATAAATACATTGCTGATTGAAATTTAGAGGCCATGTCGCTTATTCAAGGCCAAGTGCTAAGGATGGTTGTCGATGTCCCTGACACGTGTCCCCATGCAGTGGTTTTCTACTGGATAAGGGTGTTTCCACCTCTGTTCTGGTTTCTGTTTCTCCCAGCATTGTGGTGCCAGTCCCAGCATGGTCGGTTGAGAGAGATGGGATCCCCTGGTAATCAATGGGGTTATGGGGCCCCTTTGCATCCTTTAGACTTAGGCGGAGAAACATCACTGTTGTTGTTTCCTCTCTTTTCAGTATGACGTAGAGTAGAACACTACTGAGCTTATCGCTCACTCCTATCCGGGTTGCATGTATAGGTGCATGCGCTAGCTCTTCTACTGTAGCTCCAGCAGAACAGACCTTTGGCGGTGCGTCGACTTCAGGAGGTGCTCGAGGATCCCGAGGGCCTAGTTATGCTTTTACATATTTTTGTTGTACAGTTATAATCTGAGAATTGTATTAAATGTATAATTTTCCTCTTTGAGGAATTTGATGTATCTATTGCACAACCTGAGGAATAATTGTACTTTTGAATCTTGTATCATGCAATGGTAAATTATTAAATTACAGTTTTGGCCCTTAGATCAGTTATGTTCAAATTAATTATGATATTTGTACATAAATGCGCCAGAATGGAAAGTGAACATGTTTAGGTCCCTCACGCCCCGGTTCGGACGGGTTCTCCGAATTGGAGTGTGGCCGAAACGCTCAGATTAAATTTTAGGACTTATACATCGTGATCTATGGGGTTCAGCACCAATTTTATCCATCTAAGGATATAGGTATTATACCGTTTTCATTGATGACCACTCTCTCTTTACGTGGCTATACCCTTTGAAATTGACATTTGACTTCTTTGAAATTTTTCTTAATTTTCAAGCTTTGGTAGAAAACCAGTTCTTGGCAAAATAAATTTTTTTTGAAGTGACGGCGAACTAAATTCACTAACACTCACCTCCAACTTCATCTCAAAAAATTGGGAATACAGCACCAAATGTCCTGTCCATATACTCCACCCCAAAATGGTCATGTGGAACGCAAGGACCATCTCGTCACCGAAATTGATTTTGCTATGCCTTTTCATTCCCATGGAGCTCTCAACCTTTGGGTGGACGCCTTTAGTAGGGGTGAGCAGAACCGAACCGAACCCGAAGAACCGAACCGAACCGAATTAGTTCGGTCCATTCGGTTCGGTTTTTTCGGTTTTTCGGTTCGGTTCGGTTTTGGGATGTATGAAAAGTTCGGGGTTCGGTTCTTTAAAAAAAATTCGGTTCGGTTCGGGTCAGAACCGAAGTTTTCATACATGCCTTATCCTATGAACCTATGGTCTAAAAAGTTCGGTTCAGTTTGGAACCGAACAAAAGTTCGGTTCGGTTCGGTTCCAATTGATTTGGAACCGAACAATTTCGGTTCGGTTCCTTCATAAGTTCGGTTCGGTTCTCTAAAAACAGGACCGAAATAAATTCGGTTCTTCGGTTCTGGACCGAGAACCGAATGCTCACCCCTAGCCTTTAGTACAGCTGTCTACATAGTCAATCGATTGCATACGCCTTAAACTCCTGTTTGGTATGGAGTTAAGGAGGATATTTCTATGCCCAAACATCAAATATCAGAATTACTACTTTATTTCCATTTCACCTACCACCACCACTCTATTTTTTTTTATCGTCGTTTCTTAACCTCATTTTTTCTAACCCTTTCTAACCTTGTTCCCCCTAGGCTTCATTTTTTCTAACCCCGTACCAAACGGACTATAAATGGTCTCTCACCATATGAGGTACTGTATGCTCACACTCCAACTTATGTAATTTTTAGACCCTTTGGATGTCTATGCTTCTCTTATTTAAGAGATTATGCCTCTCATAAATTTTCACCTCGTAGCACTCCATGCATATTTTTAGGCTACAGTTCTTCTCACAAAGGCTTTGGTTGCCTCGATCCGTGTACTAATAGAGTTTTTATTAGTCGCTATGATCAATTTGATGAATCCATCTTTCCATTTGCGTGCCATAATACATCCAATTTTGTCTCATCTAATGATTTCATTTCATTTGATGATTCGGTTCCAAGTTCCTCTATTGTTAGCCATACTAATGATTTTGCAAGAACCTTGGCTTTATTGCCTACTAATACCAGGTCTTCCATATGTGTCGCTTGTGCTCTTGATTAGCATCCAAGTCATATGTCTGCAGCTCCGCCGTGTTCGGTTGCTTCTACGCCAACACCACAGGCTTCAAGCAAGCCTCCACTTGCTTCGATGAGCTCCTCAGTTTCTTCATTGGATGCCATTCCTGCTTCAGCAACTTCACAAATGAGGCTGCTCATATTTTGTACCAACTTCCACATGTTCCCCTTTGCACGAAACTTTGCAAATCACCTTCAAAGCATCTACCTGTGCTTGCTCATATTTTGTACATAACTAAACCTGATGGTTGTTGTAAATAATTGAAACTTAGCACAAATTAAGTAGAGAAAATAATAGGAAGTAGGAGAGTAAGAAGAATGAGCCACTAACTAAGGCATTCTTCTCACTTCAGTTATATCTCATTTCATCAGCCGAATACCCTTTAATAAGCGCGACATTCATAAGATTACAAAATACATATCCTGCATATGCGTCTGAATTTAATGCAATTTTGACATTTGAGCACATGTGTCAGATACAATTTTTACATTTGAGAACATGTGTCAGTTAGTTTTGACCTTTGGTCATCCACTGTGTTTCACTTTATGTGAAACACATGTTACAACACTCCCCCTTGGATGACCACTAAAGGGTATGTCTTGTAAAAACCTTTGATAAGAAAAACCCTATAGGATAAAAACTAGGAAAGAATACACTATTCTTTTAGAGAGATATCAGGTTGTCAAGACTGCCTCATTAAAACTTTGTCAAGGAAAACCCAATAGGAAAAAGCCTTGGCGAAGGAAAAATAGTAATATCTCAATTTTCTCCCCCTTATGAAGATGTAAGATAAGCTTAAGTGTTTAAATCTTTGAGACGGTGCATACCGATCTTATGTACTAGCTTTTTGAAGTTCATCGTCGGTAATGCCTTTGTAAATAAATCAGCCAAGTTATCATTAGAGCGTATCTGCAGGACATTAATATCGCCATTCTACTGGAGCTCATACGTGTAGAAAAATTTTGGAGATATATGCTTGGTTCTATCACCTTTAATATATCTGCCTCTAATTTGAACGATGTAAGCTGCATTATCTTCATATAATATTATTGGGATATTCCTGATTGAAGACAACCCACAACTGTCTTGAATATATTACATCATATCTCTTAACCATATACATTCTCGACTTGCCTCTTGAATAGCAAGTATCTGAACATGATTTAAAGAGGTGACGGTTAATGTCTGCTCCGTAGATTGCCAAGATATAGTAGTGTTACCATAAAGAAAGATATATTTGATTTGTGACTTGGTCTTATGTGGATCAGAAAAATGACCAACATCTGCATAGCCAACTAACTGTGACCTCAAATCATTGGAAAAAAATAGTTCGAGATCTGTAGTGCCACGAAGATAGCGCAATATGTGCTTGATCTCATTCCAGTGCCTTCGAGTCGGTGCAGAACTAAATCTTGCTAATAAATTGACAACAAATGTTATATCGGGCCGTGTGCAATTTGCAAGATATATGAGACCTCCAATTGCACTAAAATATGGTACTTTAAGACCAAGAAGCTCTTCACCATCGTCTTGAGGGAGAAAATGATCTTTCTTCACATCAAGAGATCGTACAACCATTGGAGAGCTCAATGGATGGGTTTTGTCCATATAGAATTGCATCAAAACCTTTTCTGTATATGTTATTTGGTGAACAAATATCCCAATTGGAAGGTGTTCGATCTACAGGCCGGGACAAAATCTTGTCCTCCCAAGATCATTCATTTCAAATTCCTTCTTTAGATAGTCAAATGCCTTATGAGCTCTTCTGGAGTCCCAATTAGATTCAGGTCATCTACATATACTGCAATAATAGCAAATCCAGAGGCTGCTTTCTAGATGAAGACACATGGACAAACTGAGTTATTCACATATCCTTCTTTTAGAAAATACTTACTGAGCCGATTATACCACATCCGGCCTGATTGTTTTAACCCATACACGGATATTTGAAGTTTAATAGAATATAGATCCCGAGATTTATTTGTTTCAGGAAATTTAAGTCTTTTATGGACTTTTATATAAATATCACTATCTAGTAACCTATATAGGTATGCTGTGACTACGTCCATTAAATGCATTTTTAATCTTTTCGAGACTGGTAAACCAATTAAGAAGCGAAAGGTTATTGTATCCACTACAGGAGAGTACATCTCCTCGTAGTCTATATCAGGTTTCTCGCAGAAACCTTGTGGTACAAGCCATGTTTTATATCACACTATTTCATTTTTCTCATTTCGCTTGAGCACAAATACCCATTTGTATCCTACTGGTTTGACATCTTCTGGTGTCTGGACTACAGGTCCAAAAACATTTCGTTTTGCCTATGAGCTCAATTCAGCTTCAATAGCTTTTTTTCATTTTGGCCAATCAAGTCTACGTCGACACTCTTCGACGGATTTTGGCTCAAGTTCTTCATTACTTCTGGTAATGTCAAAAGCAACTGCATATGCAAATAAGTTATTGAGAACAGTTTCATTTCTATTTCACCTTTTCTCAGTGTGCATACAATTTATCGAGATCTCATGATTTTTAGATATTTGGACCTCTTTAGGAGGTGCCTGAATCTCTTCGGGAGGTGTCTGAACCTCTTCGGGAGGTGCTTGAATCTCTTTGGAATGTGTCTTTTCGAATCGATTCTTATTTGGAATACAAACTTCATGTTTGTTAATCTCCTGAGGTATATCAGTATTTTGGCTAGTTTGTCTGTTTGCCCTTTTTTTCCTTGACACTTTATCCTTGACGTCAATATGCCTACCACGCTTCTGACGTGTTTTAGATTCACATGCTGCAGGATCCTCAGATTGTCCTTTGGGAACATCAATCCGTGATGGAGCATTTGCAGCTGGGATATATGATTTCATCACATGCTGTGAATCGTTAAATGTAGCAGGCTTCTGATTTGTAATTTTCTACAAATGTATAATCTTCTGAACTTCGAGTTCAACTTGACTCGTCCTAGGATCAAGATGAGATAACGTCGAGGTACACCAAACAATTTCATTCTGAGCTTCTGGCTTCTTCTTGCCTCCCTCTAATGGTGGGCAAACTGGCTCATCAAAGTGGCAGTCGGCAAAGCGTGCCCTAAACAAATCTCCTGTCAAAGGCTTGAGGTATCTAAAGATAGAAGGAGAATCAAAGGCAACATAAATTCCAGGAATTGGAACATAAACAACACATCCAAAAATCTTCAGGTGGCAAATGTTTGGTTGCTGACCAAAACCAAGTTGCAATGGTGAGAATTTATGATATGCAGATGGTATGATACGGATCAAAGATGCTGCATGTAATATAGCATGCCCCCAAGCAGATATAGATAACTTGGACTTCACAAGCAATGGTCTATCTATGAGTTGGATACGTTTAATAAGTTATATTGTTAGGCCATTCTAATTATGTATGTGTGCAACAGGGTGTTCAGCAGTTATCCCTATTGATACACAATAATCGTTAAACACTTGAGAGGTAAACTCAACAGCAAAATCTAAACGTATGGTATGGATAGGGCAGTCTGGGAATTGGGCTCGTAATTGAATAATCTGAGCTAAGAGCTTAGCAAACGCAATGTTACGAGTGGATGGAAGACATACATGTGACCATCGTGTTGATGCGTCTATGAGGACCACAAAAGTAGCCCACTAGAAGGATGAATGGCCCCACATATATCACATTGAATTCGTTCCAAGAAATTTGGGGATTCAGATGTGACCTTATAGGGAGATGGTCTCACCTCAGTTTCCCTTGGGAGCAAGAAGCACATATATATTCATTGGGTAAAAAAATCTTCTTGTTCTTAAGGCTATGCCCATATGAATATATAGTGATTCGATGCATCATCATCGAGCCAGGATGACCAAGTTGATCATGTCGTAGCATAAACTCCTTTCAATTAGAGCACTTCTGGAGCATCATAGCTTGTGATTCTATTGGTCTTATTTTCGTATAATATAGACCAGAAGAAAGGGCATGAAGTCTTTCAAGTACATGCTTCTGGCATGAAGTTTTAAGTGGGATGCATAAATACTCGACACCACTTTCACTCGTCGTTTCAACATGATATCCATTACTGTATAGATTCTTGAAACTGAGTAGATTTCTTCTAAATCTAGTGGAGTATAATGCATCATCGATTGATAGTTTTGTTCTTTCTCTGGGCAAAACAATTGTTGCTCTTTCAGAGTCTTTAATCAAGTCTACATGACTAGATATTGTATTAACATTTTATTCTTTCAATGTTAACTGTGAAAAGTACTTACGATCTCGAAGTATCGTATTTGTTGTTTTACTATCTGCAAGACATGCATCACATCCATCTAGGAAACAATTACAGTAGTAGATATATCCATAGAATATTCATAAACTTTTAAGTACATAAAATAACAAGCTAAGTTCATACTAGTGGAATAAAAACACACTAGTTATATTACGTAACACTAGTTAATATCCATCCAGTCTTCAGGACCTGCGAGGAAATCCGATACATCCAGAAATGTACCAACCATGGGGTTATCAGGGAGTAGGATATTAGCCAGCCCGTTAAAATCTGTGAAGTTCATCTCAACACACTTCTTCTTCCCATTTGCTATGTGTTGCTCCACAATATGCTTGGGCGCACGATAGGTGCGAGACCAGTGCCATTTCTCCCCACATCGGTAACACTCATCATCCCTTCTCTTATAAGTTTCTTCCTGAGGCTCTTTTCTCTTTTTATTCCCTGCTTGATCATTTTTAGGAAGAGGTTCAAAAGGATTGTATCATTTGCGATAATAATGAAACATATCATTACCTCGCCCATGACCAAGACCACGGCCTCGTCCGCGTCCACGTCTACGGCCATGTTTATGACCGTATCCACGATAGCACTTGCATTTGATTCTGGAAATGGAGCAGAACCAAAGGGACGGGACTCATGATTTTTCAACATGATTTGGTTCTGTCTCTTAGCTCTAAGTAAGGCATCAATAAATTCATAATACTTTTTATAATCACGTTGCCTATTGATAAGTCACAGATTATATATAATTAAATCCCTTAAATTACTTTGTTAGGCCTAGAGTAGGTGTATTTGATATCCTATTGTTTGATTTCAGGTTTAAGTAGGATTTGAGAAGAAATACAAGAAATTCGGCCAAATATCACTAAATTATGTAAAAAGACTGCTTAGTCGACTGTTGGGAAATAAATCACCAGAACTTCTACATAACTCAAAATATTCTGAACTTCTGGGATATGAACTAAGACTTCATGTTCTACAACTTTCATGTTGAACACTTTGTGAGATTCGCTATAGATTGGCGCCAGTTTTGAAGAAACGTTGGATCTATGAAAGTTGAAATTTGAGAAAGACTGAAATTAATTAATGACGTGGCAGTGGAGAACCAGTCAAACCGACTGGAGCGATGGATCGGTTTTGAGTTTGATCGGTCGCTCGGATGACATCATCAACCCGAAATTTAGGGAAATTAGAGTTTAAGTTCAATTATAACTCCTAATTTCGGGATGGAGGGTTTCGAATACATAAAGAGGTTATTTCAGCCTAAAATTATCATCTTTTCGACCACTTTTGGAGAAGAAGGCTAGGGTTTTGAAGATGGAGATCTTTCCGCGGGGATCGATGGCTTCCTTCCCAATACCTATGGATCTTTCCTAGAAGATGTGTAACTAATTTTTAAACTTATGGATATCATGAAACCCTAGTGTAGCTTTTGATTTTCTTTTGTTTGATTCTTGTAAACTTATTCTCAACATGATCTCATAAATATGATTTTAATGATTAGAGATTTGAGGGAACAGAGTTCATTTGAAGTATTTTCAGTCGTATAAGCTTTCTGTGATTGTTTATAAAAATTTTTGAGATGGTTTTCATGTGATTTATGGTTTGCTTTTGAGATAGGCTATGCTATGTAGGATAGGTTCTGCCAAGGCCATTAGGAGTAGTATAACTTAAAGTAATCGTAGGATCGAAGACAACATATGCCAAGAAAGATAGGCCATGTCGTTAGGAACATAAATCTTATTTTAGGGATTCATATGAGCTTGTAGCCATATGATCCATAATGTTGAGAGAAGGGAACAAGAGGATAAGTAAAGAAGATTGAAGGTGAAGCTAGGGTGGATTGAGTAATCCCTAGGTAATTCATAACTTGGTTCAAATCCTGATCACTTTACTTGCTTTCTTAGATAATTTTTAGATAATTCAACCAACATTTTGATTACTCCGCTTACGAATCAGTTTCGAGAATTGATTTTACTTTCCAACGTTTTCCCTGTGGATCGACTCTGGACTTCACCACTAATCTACCATGTAGGATAGTGATAGAATAAGGATTATATTTTGATTGAAGTTTGTTGCGCTTTAATGACACGCTTCGCAACACATCACCTATACTGCTGCTGTAAAATCAGGTTTGAGGCGTGGAAGGTGGAGAAGGTCTTCTCCAGTTTATCTTGGTCGGATACGGGTTGGCCACATAGTTCTAATTGAGAAGGTGAAGAGCTGAATTTTACTCACTAACAGTTTTAAAATCTTGAAAGCTTAGGTGCATCCAATCGTATTGAGCAATGGGTAAAACAATAGTTTTCAAGTGTTGAAACCTATCACTCATGTTTTTCCACAAATCTAGTGGGTCCTTCACACCAAGATACTCATTTTTTAGATCCTCGTGGATGTGACGACGGAGAAATATAATGACACTGTCTTTTTCATTTGGCGTGGTTGTATTCCCCTCCTCAATAGTGATTCCCATGTTTCTAGCATTAAGATGGAGTTCGGCATCCAACACCTATGATAAGTAATTACTGCCGGTAACATCTAGAGGGAGAAACTCCAACATCACTAAACTAGCCATGATCAAACTGCACAAAATAAATATGCCAACAATTAAATAAAGTAAAGGAAATAGTAGCATTTTTGTTTTTACCCCATGTTTTCCTGACGGATCGGTGATCCGGATTCGAACCATTGGCTTCATTCTTATAAGTCCGAGTGGCCGCGCTAACCACTCGGGTTGCCCTGAAGGGCCCGCAGATTTTTATACAAAAATTTATATATAGCGTAGTGAATTGTGTACTGCATGTATCAAAATTTTCGACTTGAAATAATTAAACATCATATAAGCAATAAAATAAAATTTAGTATATGTACTTCTGGTGCAGAAAATATTTATACTTCAGGTACAAAAATATCAATGTGTGCTTCGGGAACCATGACAATATGTACTTCAGGTATAAAACTGTGTGCTTCAAACACTCTTTCAATTTGTACTTCGGGTACAAACTTTTGTATGTTTCAGGCACTACATATCTAAATCAGAAATTGATATATTTCAAGAACACATATAAAGCAGAGGTTATTGAGATATACATGACGATGTTAATCTAGTAGAGTCTCGTACTGATAACGTGTTGTAAATAATTGGAACTTGAGCACATATTAAATAGAGAAAATAATAGGAAGCATGAGAGTAAGAAGAATGACCCACTAACTAAGGTATTCTTCTCACTTCAATTATATCTCATTTCATCAGCCGAATGCCTTTTTATAGACACAACATCCATAAGATTACCAAATACATGTGCCGCACATGCGTCTAAATTTAATGTAATTTTAATATTTGAGCACATGCTCAAATACAATTTTGACATTTAAGCACATAGTTACTTTTGACCTTTTGGTCATCCACTAGTGAAACACATGTTACAACAATAGTGATATTACAAAAACATTTGTTTTGCAAGATTACGACAGATGACCTCTGCATCTGATTAGACACAAATCTTTGAAAGTTCTACAAATCAGCAAAACAACGTTAATATGGTGTTATCAAGTTGTCTATTTTTCAAAAAAACATGTAACCATCACTGCCACAATAGTCAAAATTTGTGGCTCTAATAAAAAAGATTGGCTATATTGTGAGCGACCATTAAATCATGAAAACATATCATATATTATGTATATGGGCTATAATCGTCTTCATACATAGTTGGAATCCCATCATATATTGGAATGTGTTGAAATCAAGCTCTATAAATTGTTTGGCATTGCAGCATTTCTTGAAATACTTCTTCGGTGTATTGCAAGAACATTTCCTTTTCACACTCCCGATCAAATTTGCTTCCATTGCAATCTTTTTACAAAATTGCAAAATATCAAGAAGTTATGTACATAGCAATCACGAGAAGCAAGGAGGATTTTTTTGGTAGGGAATGTGACTAATGAACAACATGAACCAAACAGCTATATTGTAAGAAAAAGAGGAAAAAAACATGCATCCTACCTTGAATCTTATTCAATAATGGCCCGTTTGGTTCACAGTGAGGAATTAAATGAGAGAGGGAATGGATCAATAGACTGAGGATTGGAGTAATAATCATTGCGTTTGGTTGAACAAGAAATAAGAATGGGAATGATGGTTTCATATGTTTGGTATACATTTAATGAACATGAAAATGGAATGGGATTAATGTGCGAATGACCATACCACCCTTGACATATAGAACACTTAAAATATGCATATTCTTTTATATATGTCTTTATAAAATATAATAATTTATCTACATTTTAGCCTTTGGGTTTATATGTATACACATAAATATATATGTGTAGTATATGTAGACATACATGTGTATATACACGTGTGTGTACTAGATCTCAAGTTCTTTTTGTGTAGTTTGGTTTTGTTTTTCTCTCTTTTATTTGTTTATTTATTTATCTAATCGATCTGATTGTAATCCAATGGTGCCAATTTAATTCAATCAGAATCAATGTGAATTGGAAATATCCTTAACAACCCCCCTCAAGCTGATCGTGGTAGGAGACACGGTGAGCTTGGAGTAAAAGAAAGTGGACTGCGATCTTGGCAAACTTTTGGTGAAAATATTTTCAATCTGAAGATGAGAAGGGACATGTTGAACATGAATGGTGCCAGCAACTACTTGCTCTCTTACAAAATGACAGTCCAAGTCGATGTGCTAGGAACGATGATGAGATACAGGATCGTGTAACATAAAAATGGCACTACGATTATGACATAGTAATGTAGCTGGACAGGAAAGAGGAATCTTCATATGTCGTAGAAGATGAAGCAACCATTTGAATTCGACAGCCGTGAGTGGAAAAGAACGATACTCGGATTCACAGCTCGAACGAGAAACGTTACTTGGTTCTTGGCATTCCATGAGATAAGGTTGCTACCAAGATAAATGGCAAAACCCCAAAAATAGAGCGGCGAGTATCTAGACAGTCGGCCCAATCCGCAACAGAGTATGCAAGTTATTGAGTAGAACTCTGAGTAGAAAATGACAATCCAAAATGAATTGTTCCCTTTACATATATGAGAATTCGTTTGACGGCCTGAAAATGATGAGTGGTAGGAGAGTGCATGTATTGACTAACAATATTAACATGTGAGAGACCATGCCTTGTTATTGTCAAATATTGTAGAACACCAACAAGAGACCAATACAAGGTTGGATCTGAAAAGGCAACTCCATTGCTAGAGAGATGTTGAGCAACAACCATCGGAGTACCTACAAGCTTACTGTCAATCATTTGAGCTCGTTGAAGGAGATCATGGGCATCCTTGGTTTGACTAAAAAATTGGTCAGAGGAGCTCCTTTGGGCTTCGAGACCGAGAAAATAGTCCAAGGAGCCAAGGTCAGTCATAGAGAACTCATGACGAAGCTGTAGAATAATGTTCTCAAGCAATGTATTGTGACTGCTTGTAAGAACAATGTCGTCGACATAAAGTAATAGATAAATAGTTCCTTGGGGACGACCATAAACAAGTAAGGAAGAGTCGACAAGATTGCAAAGAAACCCAAATTTTTTCTAAGAATGTATTGAGCAGATGGAACCATGCACGAGACACTCTTTTGAGGCTGTAGAGTGCTTTCCGTAAGTGACAAACATGGTCGCATAGCAAAAATTGATATATTCCGATGGTTGCTCCATGAAAACATCTCATTAAGAAGTTCATGCAAGAATGCATTTTTTATATCAAGTTGGCGAAGCGGCCATCCAGCAGTAATAGCAAGAGAAAGCATCGGACAAATGGTGGTGGCCTTGACAACAGGAGTAAAAGTTTCTGAGAGATCCAATCCTTGTATTTGGGCGTAGCCTTTAACGACGAGGCGGGCTTTGTAGCACTCCACTGTGCCATCTGGACGAAGTTTAGTACGAAAAACCCAGCGACATCTGACCACATTTTTATGTGAGGATAAAGATTTGCGTACATGGCCACATAGCATGTACATTGCATATGCCTACGTGGCCACATTAATGTTGGACTATCGGTAGTATACTACCGATCAAGTTACTGTTTTGTCGATAATACACTACTGATTATTGTTTTACTACCACATTTACTTTGTACCGATGATTCAATCAATAGACCGATTGGTTGATCGAGTCCATCGGTAGAACCATACCGATGGATTGGATAAACCAATCGGTATATAACAACCGACACGAGGGCATGTGCAATGTACATGCTATGGGCAATGTACCCCAATCAACGTCCTTTATGCAAATGACGTGGCACAAGATCCCAAGTATTATTTTTATGCAAGGCATGCATTTCATTTTCCATTGCTGAGAGCCATTCAGGATGCTTGGAAGCTGATTTAAAACCTTTGGGTTCCTTTAGAGCCAAGAGAGATTGGAAAAAGGAAGACTAAGAACAAGGGAATCAGTTTGCTGCCACTCAATACATTTCGGATTAGAGACGGTGGCGTTGCCGAAGATAATGGTTGGAGGCGGTTTGGTGGTAGATCCATCTACATGGCCAAGTAAGCTTTGGCTAGTCAAGAGAGGGAGCACTTGACTTCTCCATAAAAGATAGTTGGCTAAATTATGCTTTTGGTACTTGTAAAATTTCCCACATATCACTTTAGTACTTGTAGTTTGATAATTACTTTTTTGGTACCTCATTTATAAAAACCGCTTCATTATGATCCGACCCTCTAACGACGTAACATTTCAAACGGTGAACTGGTCCCTTAACATCACGTGACCATCACGTGATCGGTTATCATTCAATTTGGACTGGTTTTGCCGATTTTCAGTCAATTTTGACTGGTTTTGTAACCTCATCACCATTTCTGTCTCTAATCTCTCTTCTCTCTCTCCTCCCTCTCTCTTCCGTGCTCTCTCTCTCTCTCTCTTGGTCACTGGCGATGAACTCGACTGTGGGCTTCAACGGCCACGGCGTGATCGTCGGCCGTCGTCTCATGAGGAAAAAGGAGAGGTACATAAAAAGAGAGAGAAAGATCTAGAGAGAGAGAGAGAGAGTGGTACTAGCTAACTGGCACCTCATCCTCCTTGTGAGTCTCGATGACGAGGTCAGACCAAGGGTAGGCGGCGCAGGTGAGCACAAAGCCGGCGACCATGTGAGCCTCATCGAGGAAGCTTATGTCCGGCAAGAGTATGCGAGCGAGATGCCCTGCTCCCCCACCGCGTCCTGAATGCACTTGAACTCCACCTCCCAGTCCGGCCTTATTCGCTTAACATTGTAACCCGCCATCGCCGTCGTCCTCCCCCGACAGTCGCCGCTGACATCACCACCTCGCTTGTGAAGAAGGAGAAGAGAATGAAAGATGAGGGAGATAGAGAGAGAGAGAGGGAGGGAGGGAGGGAGGGAGCCGGATATACTGAAGAAGTTTGCATGTCTAGTGGTGTAATGTTTGTGGAGAGGTGAGGAGAGAGAAGGAGAGGATTCGCGTGTATGTGTGTGGAGGGAGATTATATATATATAAGATGGAGAGACAGAGGCGGGAGACAGAGAGAGAGAGAGAGAGAGCACGGAAGAGAGAGGGAGGAGAGAGAGAAGAGAGATTAGAGATGGTGATGGTGATGAGGTGGCAAAACCAATCAAAATTGACTGAAAACCGGCAAAACCAGTCCAAATTGAATGAAAACCGGTCACGTGACCGGTAATCCGTTAAGTTAGTAGAACGGCGTCTAACGGTAGGTATTAAATATGTTATATACATTAAATGTAGATACCAAAAAAGTAATTATCAAACTATAGGTACTAAAGTGGTAGATGGGAAATTTTACAGGTACCAAAAACGTAATTTAGCCAAGATAGTTTGCAGAGGTTAATCTTATGGAAAGCATATGAACCTTTGTATTGTAAGAGAGGGAGGCAACAGAAGATGTGCTGCCATCGAAAGCCATGGATCGAAGGATGTTAATCCTCTAGTAGCATCTAATACCATAAAGAGGTTTCAGAAAGCAGAGAAGAAGGTTTTGAGAGAATTGTAATCCACAGCTTAGTGTAGCATGTGGATTCATTCAATATTTATAGAGATAAAGCCGTTACATATAGTTCTGAAAATAAAGACCTACACAATCATAAATTGATTGAGTTATTTCTAATCTCTCATTGATTTGATTTGTTGTGATTTTGAGCTGGACATATCCTCTACTGAATCTGCTTGATTCGATGCTGATCCTGAATTGAAAATATCCTTAAC
Source organism: Narthecium ossifragum (assembly GCA_963920575.1). NCBI lineage: Eukaryota > Viridiplantae > Streptophyta > Magnoliopsida > Dioscoreales > Nartheciaceae > Narthecium > Narthecium ossifragum. The sequence goes on from OY986969.1 coordinate 20,017,330, forward strand.
AATATGACAAATAGCAGAGCATGGTAACTAGGGGTGGCAATTCGGGTTCGCGGGTCGGGTTCGGGTCGGGTCATACACTGACCCGTTTAACAAAACACCAAACCCGAACCCGACCCGTTTATTAAACGGGTCAGGTTTATAAACCCGAACCCGACCCAATTATAAACGGGTCAACCCGACCCGACCCGCCACGACCCAGAGGGAACCGGCCGGATCTGGCCGGCAAACAGCAAGATTCGGCCGGATCTGGCCGACAAACAGCCAGATCCGGCCGGATCTGGCAAGATCTGGCCGGATCTGGCCGGCAAATAGCAAGATTCGGCCGGATCTGGCCGGCAAACAGCCAGATCCGGCCGGATCTGGCAAGATCTGGCCGGATCTGGCCGGCAAACTGCAAGATTCGGCCGGATCTGGCCGGCAAACAGCAAGATTCGGCCGGATCTGGCCGGCAAACAGCCAGATCCGGCCGGATCTGGCCGGATCTGGCAAGATCTGGCCGGATCTGGTCGGATCTGGCAAGATCTGGCCGGATTTGGCCGCTTCGTGGTCGGATCCGCTTCGTGGCGACGGGAAGGAGCGGGGGGCGGAGGCCGTGGAGGACCAGGGGGCCGCGGGGTGGGGAAGAGGGCGCCGGGAGGGGGGGGAGAGGAAGAGGGCGCCGGGGGGGGGACTTGTAGTGGAGATCGGGCGCCGGGGGGTGGGGAAGAGGGCGCCGGGAGGGGGGGGGGGGGGAGAGGAAGAGGGCGCCGGGGGGGAGACTTGTAGTGGAGATCGGGCGCCGGGGTTGGGGAAGAGGGCGCCGGGAGGGGGGGGGGGGAGAGGAAGAGGGCGCCGGGGGGAGAGGTCCGAGAGGAGAGGGGAAGAGGAGTGGAGGGGGGGGGGGGGGAGGAAGAGGGCGCCGGTGGGTGGGGAAGAGGAGTGGAGGAGAGGTTGGGCTTGGGTAGTGGGCTTGGGTAGTGGGCCTAGTAGCCCATGGGATGGCTGGATGGTTGGATGGCTGAATGGGTAGCTAGGTAAGGGATAAACGGGTTAAATGGGTTGACCCATGTAACCCGCGGGTCAACCCGACCCGACCCGTTTATTCATGGGTCATAAACGGGTCGACCCGTTTATGACCCGAACCCGGTTATACCAAACCCGAACCCGTTTATTTCGGGTCGGGTTCACGGGTCACGACCCGAATTGCCACCCCTAATGGTAACTCAAAGTAAACATATCACTTGATTTCCTTTGGCTTGGTTTCAAGTTCTATAGAATTTCTTTTTATCTGCTTTTAATATAGGGTAAAGTACTTTTTGGTATACTCAACTTTGCATAATGCCAAATTTAGTAACATGTAAAATAAAAATATAACTTTTACAATCCTCAGATTTTGATAATACACAATTCTGTTCTCGCCGTTAGTGGAATGTGACGGTAACCGCTCACGTGTGATCACGTGAGCGGTATTTGCCTTCTTCCCGCCTCCTGACATGGTACTATATTGCACATTATGTGATCATGTGAGCGATGAAGTCGAGGGCCTGAGTTGGAGAACGGAGGTGGTGGGCTCGCGGAGGCAATGGAGCTTCATTTGCAGCGGCTGATCGGACGGCCGTGAATGCTCTGGCCTTAATCAACGGCGAGTAGGGACCGTCAATCATCAGCGCCGGTGGAGGGGTCATAGAAGCCTCGGGTTCGATCCTCGGAGTTGGATCGTCGAAAGCGATGGATCTGAGGGAGGTTGTGCCATCCTTGAGAGAGTACAAGTAGGGGCGGCAGTTTGAGGCCGGATCTCACCGAAAAATGGTCAGGAAAGGGGAAGCGGTTGGAGAGGAGCTTAGATCTGGTCTTGGAGGGAAGGTTGGGAGGCCCGGAGGTGATGGGTGGTGGCAACGGCTTGGGAAGAAAGGGAGTCGGAACAATGGTGTTGGCCTCGTCGGAGAAGGTCTTTGTGGTCGAGGACGAAGGGGGAGGCCGCGGTGGGTCGCGGTATGAGGGGGGAAAAGGTGGCTGCAAGTTGGAGAGGAAGAAGGGCTGGCTAGAGTTATGGGGGGCTGACTGATGAGCACAATATAGAGCGTGTATTTGTACTCATCTAACCCCTATTTTATACCCATTTGTGCATGAAAGTGACCATTTATAGCTTTTATTGTGCACTTTCGCCACTTGTGGCCTTATAGCACCCTCTTGGCCTAAATAAGGCTTTTATGATGATTTTATTGTGTTTGAGTACATACATACTCAAACTCTTGCTTTATGTCTATTACTACATGTGAGTGGGATATTGTGTACTCTATAGACTTGTATTGGAAAAGTCTCGTACTCGAAAACGAGTTTTGATTCTAAACTGCGATTTGAGCTTTTATGCGTTTTTGAGTACGGGTGTTCCGTACTTTGGTTTTTATGCCCACGCAAGTGTAACATGGTGTTTCGGATTGGTTGGTGGAGTTTTCGGTGTGTTTCGGGTCATAGGTCAAAATTAGGCTTCGGACCTCCTTTTCAGATTTCGTATTTTTAGTTAGTCAATAGGTTTTTGACGATTTTTTTATGTATTACCGATTACTCCAAAAATCAATTTTATCACTTTACCCTATATATTACATGTTGTACTACATGCTCACATACTTTGTTTTGATTTAAGGGTGTTCGGAGCGTTAAAGAATTTCCGGAACGCGAAGCTAGTTGATGCTGAATTTCTGCTGTTGCTGAATGCTCTGTTTTGTATTATTTCGGAGCTGTAGTAATTGGGTCATAACTTTATCATGGCTTATCCGAAATTGATGATCTTGGTATGGTTAAAAAGATTTTAAAACGTTCTACAACTTCTATTTCAGGGATATTTCTCATTTGATATCATATTCACATGGAAATTCAAGCTTGAAGATTGCTTCTGGTTGCTGTAGCAGAAAGTACTGTAGCTGCGGGCTGAATTGGTCTAACTTGCATTGTGAGTCGATTTTGACTCGGTTCACTAAACCAACCTGGCCAAGTCAATCCATCAGTGGCTGGGGCTATCGTGGGGCAGCAAAAACCTAGCTTCAGGGGGCTTTTAAAGAGGGGGAAGAAAGGAGGGCTGAAGAGAACGTTTCATTTTTTAGAGCTTTTGTTCTTGAGTGTTCTTGAGCTTGAAGGAGGATTAAGAAGAGAGAAGAAGTGAGGATCGAGGCTACTACATCTTGGTGAACCTGTTCTGAACCTTTCTATCGGATTAGATGTTTGTAATCCTTGCTTGCTTCCTTTTATTTCTTCTTATGATGAACTAAACCCTATCTCTAAGGGTTTAGGTTGTAGCTTTCACTCTATTATGGTCTACATGTAGTTATCTTGGATGTCAATCTTGTTGTTGATGTGATTCATGTTGTGTATAATGCTTGTAGATGCTAGGAATAGATCTACTCGATTAGGGTTTGAATTTGAGGACGAGAGGCAATGATTCATTTGGCTAATACTTGTTTCACCATGAGCTATTCTTATGCTAGGGATAGATGAGAAGCTTATGTGATCTAATGGATCTTTGACACTTTCAAACCTAACTTGATTTAGCTTGAGACCGGGAGGTGATAGCTTGCATGATTAGGACATTCACCTATGCTCGGGAGAGATAGGAGAGGCTTGAGAGATTTGATCGATCACGAAATGATTGTCTTTGAGAGCTACTTGTATTACCATGTATAGGATTGTTAGTGAAGCCGAACCCCTTAGAGCATTTACTATCTTCATCCTTCGAGCACTAGTTTAATTTCTTTTGTCACCTTGTTAGTGATCCATCACACCAACTATAATCGTAGGTCAAATAGGTGGAAAGCTTAGATTTGTTGGTAATTGTTAATACCAGTCTCCGTGGGAACGATCGGACTCATCATCCTTTACTACTTGTTAGCGGCTCGTGCACTTGCGAATTGCGAGGCGTGCGCCGGTGAGGACACCTGGGATGGTGAAGCTTGGCAGTAGTGGAGGTAGATGGAATGGGACGTGGCTGCCGGCGATGATGTTGGGGGTAGGAGAGGACGGGGGTGAGTGGATGAGGTCGATGCTTTAATTCAAGGGCATTTTGGTCTTTTACCTCCTAAATTAAACTAAATGTGCCAAAAAAAAGGTGTCTGGGTTTAACACCATATTGACTTATTATTATGGGCCTTTCATCAAATCCCCGTTGAAAAAGAACCAACATTCTTTAAAAGTTAGTACATCAATCATATGCTAGATTTTTTGTCAAATACGACCCCCAATATTCACTTTTGGCACTTTAAGACCTCATACCATTTTTTGCAAAGAGAGAGATGTGTATTGTGTTTGATCATGACTGACCTGTGAGATAGATCAAACCTTCCCATCTTGTATGGTTTCAGGAGAGGGATTCCAGACTGATTCTCTTTTTAAATGCGGGATGAGAACAACAGTAGAAAAAGTATAAGCATAAGAGAAGCAACACCTCCCTCCCTCCATCCCTCCATCGCTCCCTCCCTCCCTCGCTCGATCCCTCTCCCTCTCCCTCCCTCCCTCCCTCGCTCTCCCTCCCTCTCCCTCCCTCGCTCGATCCCTCTCCCTCTCTCTCCCTCCCTCCCTCGCTCGATCCCTCTCCCGCTCTCCCCATCCCTCTCTCCCCATCCCTCTCTCCCTCCCCCTCCCTCCCTCCCTCCCTCCCTCTCTCTCTCTCTCTCTCTCTCTCTCTCTCTCTATGTGCGCGCACGCAGCCCCAACTTGGATACTTTAAAGCACCAACCATGGATTGGAAAAGCCAAAGTTAAAATACATTTCTTCCACATTGCCGGCATTGCTGTATAAAGAAATAGAAAAATGATGTTTAGCCAACCCATATATCAGCCAACCTTACATGTGGGGTCTGAATTGCAACCACGTGACAATCCAGATTTCACATTTATACATGTGTGATTGATGCTTAGCGGGTCGGATTTACTCGTAACCCGTTAAGCTTCGTTCATTCATTGAATGAGTACACACTACAAGAAATGTGAGTTTTTGTGACTAGTTTTTTGGCGACAAAGCAACGATAGTCGCTAAACATTATCTATAGGCGACCAACAAAAGTTTTAATCGCTCAATATGGACGAGGGGAGCCTTTGCGACCACAAAAATATTGTTGCCGGAACTTAGTTGCTATAACTACCCTTTGAACTATACAAAAGCTTTTGTGACCGAACAAATGTAGTTTGCACGATGGATTTGGAATTGGTTACCGCAAACTTGCTAATTTAGAGTTGTTGTGACTAACAATGTCGGTTGCAATAGTATACTTTCTAGTGACCAACGTTTCGTCACAATAAATGACTGAAATTCCAATAGTATAACACTTGTTGCTATGTCTTATTTATAAAGGAGGTGCTGCCCAAATTTTCCGTATTTTTCGATTCTATATCACTTGTTGCTATATCTTTTATGGCAAATAATAGTTTACTACCATGTAATTTAGAAAATGTAGCTCAAGAAGGCTATTGTTTTGTTCATGACGGTCGATGTGACGAACAATGCATGGATCGCCTGCCAGCAAAGCGTAGACTAAAACAATTATAACTTTTGTAAGTAGTCTTGTTTTGTAAACTTGCCATAACAATTATTACTATTTTTATGAGCATTTGGACAAGATTTTGATCAAGTTTTTACGCATTCGCTTTGAGTTACAATTTTTGTAAATCTTCTTCAAGTGTGCCCTCCCTTTACAAATAGGTGTTGTGCAAAACAAGGATTGAACATCGCTTCATAGGCTTTGTGATAATGGCAAAAAGGTGCAGTAATAACTCCACTTCATAAAACAGCCTCAAGGAAGAATTAGTCAAACATAACCATATTAACATTCGACATATAACAAATTCACAGTATGATACAACAATGTCATCACAAAACAAATACATGCTCATCGGTTACAAAAACATTTTTACAACAATTGTTGTTACCACAATAACTAGAACCCAAACAATAATTGCGTATTTCGCATAATTGGTCACGCACAAGTTGGAATTTAATGCCCAATGTATCATCTGTGACTTTGCTGGCGCATGGTCGTGCATCGAGTAAAGAAACAGTTGGTGAAGTAGGAGCAGGAGCGGAACATAGTTCATCTTCTCAAATAAAGAAACCATAGCCATTGCGACGATCCAAACATACATAAAAGATGTGACCGGTGTTTTTTGAAGTAAAAGAGGTTCGTCGCATGACATTGAGAACACATGTACACCTTAGCATAAGCGGCCGAGGAGATGCAGATGACGATGAATGTGACATCCTTCCTTTTATTGCAAGAACAATAAACAATGAATAAAACTAAGCATAATAGTAAGAAGTTCTAATGCATAATTCTCAAGAACAGTGAACTTCCATAAATTAGTAAAAAAATAGCTAAAATTTCCTCTTTTCTGAATTAAATCCCCAGTTATATTTCATGGACAACTTAAGCTTACTTCATCAGTTAGTAACATTACAAACTAAACTAAATGGGGGCCCAAGTTTTATTACATAAAGGTACACATGTATTTATAAACATGTAAATGATGTAACATCTAAGCTTACAAACTAAACAGCAAATTCCTTTTACTAATTCAATCCAAGCTTTGAGTACTAATAGGAGATAAAGTAGCAATTTGCTTGAAAGCAATTTGTTGTCCACATTTGAAGATCATCAAAAGAAAGATGGATCATGATTCCAAAATATGGTTTATATCACACCTTTTCAGACTAAACCATTATAGACCACTAATAAAAACCAGTTCAACAAAGAGAAATCGATCACAATAGCTAAGAAGAGAGCAAATAGATGGTGGGCATTGCTCATCAATCAAGCAATCGAAGAAGCACAACGAGGGGAGTGTAATCAAACAGAGAAAAATAATTCATATAAACCCAAACCTTGGTCAGGTGATGGAGGACGAAGGAGCCGCCCAGGGGTGGAAGTCGGCGCCCCGCCGATCTCTTGTGCGTGCCGGTGAAATGGATGGAGGAAGCGGCCGACTTGGTGAGATGGATGGAGGAAGTCGGCGCCCCGCCAATCTTTTGTGCGCGTCGACGAGATGGATGGAGGAAGCCGCCGCCCCGTCAAGATGGATGGAGGAAGCTGCTACCGAGATGGATGATGTCCTCGAAGAGCAATGGAGGAGATGGTATTGTCACTGAGTATATGTACTCGTTCGATAAATGAATGAAGCTTAATGGGTTATGAGTAAATCCGACCCGCTAAGCATCAATTACACATGTATAAATGTGAAATCTGGATTGTCATGTGGCGGCAATCCAAACCCTACACATAAGATTGGCTGATAGCCTACCCATATATGGGTTGGCTATATATATCACGACTCAAAAAAAAAATCTAGACGACAAAGACAAATTAGCGTCTCTCTCTCTCCCACTGCTTCATTTGCGCTCTGTTGCTATGACTAGCCAACTTGGATACTTTAAAGCACCAACCATGGATAGGAAAAGCCAAAGTCAAAATACATTTCTTCCGCTTTGCCGGCATTGCTGCATAAAGAAATATAGATGACAAAGACAAATTAGCGTAGTCAAAGTCAAGGGTAGATGATGCGAGTCTGTCCGGTGTTGGAATTAAATAAGTCAATCATAGATAAAACAAGGAGCTTTATTTAAGTATACGCATCTTTTTATTTAAGGGATAATTACTTTTAAATCCTCAAAAATCATTAAAATTACAAATATACCCTTACATTCTTTAGTCTCACGTACATACCTCTGAAAACATTAAAAAATATTAAACATTCTCCGTTTAATTCCATCTATCCATCTAACTTAACCACGGTATAAATCTAATCATAGGGGAAAGTTTACTTAATTAACTATACAAAGTTACTTATTACAAATGTACCCCATATAAATTTATTTAATTACAAATATACCCTTACATAAGTGATTTTTGCCATGATACCGTTAACAGCGTTAGAAATATTTCCTATTTATTCGTCGAGAAGTAACTAAGGGTAGGGGTGGCAATTCGGGTTCGTGGGTCGGGTTCGGGTCAGGTCATATACTGACCCGTTTAATAAATGCCAAACACGAACCCGACCAGTTTAATAAGCGGGTCAGGTTTAATAACCCGAACCCGACCCATTTATAAACGGGTCAACCCGACCCGATCCGTCTAACCCGTTTATTAAACGGGTCGTTTAATAACAATCAAAGATCCCATCATGATCAGTACATGATGTTGAGTTTGTGGAGCCTGATCATTCCGAACCCGACCATGACCCACTACGCAGAGTTGACGGGGTCCGGGGCAGCGCCCCGGTGGGGATCGACCGTTGATAGGGGTAGTTTATGTAATTTTCTATTCCCTATGTGCCGAAACCCTAGGATATGAGGGTGTGTATGGGTAGCCGTGATTGTAACTTGTAATTGGCTCTTTGCCTCTGAGATAGTGAAAACCTCCAACGACTCCGTGGACGTAGCCTTATTCTGGGGTGAACCACGTAAATCTTGTGTCTGTGCTTGCTTGCTTCTTCTTCCTCCTCTCCTCTAGATCCTATCACAAGAAACCACATGGTCTCCTGCCAAAAATCCACTGGCACGCCGCACGAAGCCTGGCAACCTTGTCAATGCTTCCATTGCCCAGAAGTACTGTCTTTCTAAAAGATCCCATCATCTAAGTATCCATCTCTCTGAGGTAGCCGAGCCACATGATCAATGGCTTTCTTATCCTCCCAAGCCTCACTTATTTGGTAGGCAGCTAAGGACTTTTGGTGCCAAATAGCACTGCAGTTGTTCTGGATAGCCTTATTTATTGGGGTTTTGTAATACAAAGAAGGGGTTGATCTAAAGCAACTGCTAGCAGTTGCAGAAGAGTAGATGAATTTGGAGTCACAGCTTCTTGTAGTGGTACTGAGAGACTCATGCTGCTCCTCTTCTTCCTCTGGCCGAGAGTACTACTCCACACCTCGTTATCACCCTTCACAGACTGAGCTCTGGTAGTCATGGCGAATGGCTTGGGCCTCCCCTGCTTTGAAGCAGTCTGATGGAAGAAAGAGTTGAGGAAGGAAGTCAGCCTGCCAGCAGGAGAGCTGGGTTGCTTACATGATCCCTTGCCTTTAATTACTGGTTTCACAAAACCTCGTTTGCTGATCTCTGATCTCTTCGTCCCTGCATCACTCGCTAGTAGTGCTCTGTCCTCTCTGATCAGCATAGCTCCTCTTGTGAAGCCGACACCGTCGACCGTGCCAAAGAAGTACCTTGATGCAGGACCAAGCCTGGACCTGATCGAGTCTGATCCAGAGCAGCTCCCGAGGAGATCCGGACGCATTCGGACCCCATCCGTCCGACTCAGATCTCCGGGCGACCCCAACCGTCGGATGGGCATCACTTTCGCCCACGACGTCCGATCAGGGCGTGCGACCAGTCGAAACGACCGGCTCGACGAACCCGTCAAGAATCATCGAAGATCGAAGATCTCTCCATGACCTTGACCTCCGAATCTCCAAATTCCTTTTCTTTTGGCTTAAAATTCAGTTTTTGTGAAAAACTTTTCTTTTTAGGCAGTTTGTTCGGGTCTTTCTATTTTTGGCAAATTTCCTATTTCTAGTAGGTTTTCTCCTCTTGGAATTCCAGATTTAGTACTTGGATTAGGATAATGATGTTTGAGTCCATGTTTGAGTTGGTCTGATCTTTCCTTAAACCTATAAAAGGAGGACTTAGGGTTTGTAAAGGGAGTTTTGGATGATGAATAAAAATTAGGGTTTTTGGTTTCTCCCCCTTGAGAAATCTGGTTGTCTCTCCCATAGAGAGGTTCACGTTTACCCTGCGCCATACGTCGCCGCCTCAAAGACGTCCAGCTCACCGGAGTCGTCCCGACGGTGGTGAGCCGGCTTCTTGTGGGGGGTATTCATGCTGGAGAACATGTCAATATGTGGAGGGTGTCATGTTGTTGGTGAGAGAGGCTGTGGGCTTCCTCTGTTCCAGCTGTCATTGCATTATACCTTCAGTTATCATAAACCCTTAGCCACTTAGCCCAAAACCCTTAAACTTAAACGGGTAAACGGGTTGACCCGTCTAACCCGCGGGTCAACCCGACCCAACCTGTTTATTCACGGGTCATAAACGGATCGACCCGTTTATGACCCGAACCCGATTATACCAAACCCAAACCTGTTTATCTCGAGTCAGGTTCACGGGTCATGACCCGAATTGCCACCCCTAACTAAGGGGCATGGTTAATATTTTTTCAATGTTTTTAGGGGTACATACGTGAGACCAATGAATGGAGGGGTGCATTTATAATTTTAAAAATTTTAGAGAATTCAGAAGTAATTATCCCTTTATTTAAACAAGAGAGGAGCTTCTTCAACATCAAAGCTCTTTCGAAGTGTTAAGAACCAAGAAATGGGTAATCTGTATACCCAACAACAGGATCAGAAGAATATATAGAAGGTAGTCCCGTCATAGTCATTCAAAGGTGCATTCAGCTCAAATCTCTTTGGCAAGTCAGGATTAGCTAAAAAAATCGACCAAATTGTTGGATTTGGGGCCCAATTGAGTTGGGCTAAACATGGGTTGAATCAAATGGGCCTTGGAAGAGCCCATTAACAAAATAGCCAAATGGTGGAGAGCCCATGTGTGTAGAGTAGTTTAGTCCCACATTGGAAGTGGAAGAAAACTTTCACTCGTTTATATAGAGTTTTGAGCCTCTAGGCTTTGAACACATGTGAGGACTAAAGGTGGAACACCCACACGCGCGCACCGTCGTCACCGCCCGCCCGCCCGCCGGCCGTGCTCGTGCGCGGTGGGTGTCCTTTTTGCTACACACAAGAGCTGGTCGAGTCAGCTCGAATTCACTGAACCTTTTCAGCTTCCAAGACGGTTACAGATTAATTGATTGGGTCTAACTCTTGGGCTACCCATGGTTAATGGGCTGAGTCAGTTACCACTTGGAATTGATCTGGTCCAACTCTTGGGCTTCTGTGCAGAATTGATTGAGTCATTTACGACTCTTGGGCTTCTGTGCAGAATTGATTGAGTCAGTTTCGATTTCAGATAAATTGATTGGAACCTGACTCTTGGCTGGTCAGCTTCCAGATGACGTGGCAGTCTATTATTGACTGTTTTTTGCTGACGAGGCATGTCTTTTCATCTCCCCTAATGGCTGATCAGCTTCCTCCCTTAGCCTATAAATAGGACCCTTTCCAGCCTTTAGAGGTTAAGCTGCATGCATCCAGTTTTGCACACCACTTCACTTGTAGAGGGTCCTGAAGTCTGAGAGTACCGTACCGGCGAAGGCTTAACGGGCGATCGGAGGCTGGCTTCCTTCCGTTCGCGCAAGAAATCGTTGTACCCTGGGAGTTCATTGCCTGAAGATCCAGAAGCACCGGTGGTGGGCAATACGAACTTAAGGGCACAGTGTGGTACACTGGCCTCGATCAAGCTTCGGTGCTACATCGGCTTTTCCTTCTTCCTCATCGGTGGTTTCCTTTCTTTTGGAGTTCTTTTACCTTATCTGGTAAGTGTCTAGAATTAAGTTTTTCTTTTTTTCATTGTAAAGGATTCTTGCCACCTTAGTAAAAGCAAGATCCTAATTCTTCTCTTCTATTTTCCAACACAAATGCCACCAGATCAGTGTAACCTTCTTCTACAACCTTGCTGCCTGCCTTTCTGTCATAGCCTTCTGCAGCAATGAAAGTGCCACTGAAAGCTTTTCTCATCGGAAGAAGTCGGTGTGGGATTAGCAGCTTTTGTTCGATGATAACCATCGTCAGCTCCACCAGATGACAGTAGAGGATTCTGAACTTGTTCAGATCCACCAGATAACCATCGTCAGCTTTTGTTCGATGATAACCTCTGTCCAGATACCAGGAGTGGCAACCAGCATACAAGGACAATAAACATATACAGTGTCTGCTGATATCTATGATAAATCGACACTGCTCTTTGATTTAGGAGACCTACTCCTGCAAGAATTAAATTTAAAAAAACACAAACATTTGGAGGTAATTGAACTGGAAACATTTGATTATATACTGGGCACACCCATCCTATAGCAGTATCTGAAATGGCAGTCGCCTCAGCCAGGGGCGGATCTAAGAATAGGCTGCACCGAGCTATAGCCTGAGCAGCCCACAAGGAATTCTCTTTGGGAATTTAGTTTAGCCCACTAAAAAAAACCCAACACTTATTTAGCCCAAGCAAGTGTCTAGCCCAAGCCCAGTTAAGAGTTATTGGAGCAAGCCCACCAGAGAACCCAGTTACCCAAGGCTCCTACTAAATCCCAAATTTTTTCTTTCCCAAAATTTTTGGAGATCAAATACTCAACTTCATTCTTGGAAAATGGCTGGCTTGATTCTTGTGCGTTTTAATGGTGGAATTGATTCCATATGAGAAAAACCTAGTTTTTTGGGGTTGTGTTATTGTATAGATTAGGGATCAGGTCATTAGGGAAAAGAAAAGATTATGGTATGATGGATTTATATATATATATATATATAATTCACCTAAAGCCAGCTTTGAGGTACATAATTAATTGGTTTATGGGAATCTAGTAGTTGATGAAGAATCATGCTTAAGACACAAGAATTAAAAATTAATTAATTAGCTTAGGAGTTGGAGACCGGAGAGTTAGGGGGCCATCCTCACATATATAATATTTAGATTGCTAATCTATGAAGTCCTCATGAGCTTATAATATGAGATCTAGTATGTTCTTGTGGATATATTTCACGTATATATGCTGACTATAATATGAGGAGATGTATCGCTTTTCCTATTAATCAATTGGATGAATGGGTCATTACAGGATGGGTGGAAACATCTTAACAAATATTAGCATGCATGCTCTTATAAGTTTATTCCTAGATTTGGGTCGAAATTAGGAGAGGAGAGGATTAGTTTGTGTCTTTGTGAGTACAGATGGAGTGGATTAGTTTGTCTTTGTGAGTACAGTTGGAGCGGATTAGTTTGTGACTAAAATAGAGAGGATTAGTTTATGAGTACAGATGGATTTCATATCTCCCAGATTAGATAGTTGAACACCAAACTAAAGTAGGAGATAACATGCCACCTGTTTGCATGACATTAACAATTAGGACAAAAGAGGAGATGTCCTCTTACAGATGCAACACTAGCTTGTTTTATTAGTTGCTTTATATTATACGTAAGCTTTATATTTTGTTGTGATTGTTTTGAGTTACTAGATGGTTGAACATGTGATAAGTTACAAAATATACATAATTCACCCATTCAACTGGGCTTTGTTAGCTCTCAAGCAATGCATTTTTAATATCTTTTCATATGGTTTCAGGTACAAGAGCTTTCGAAGAGAGTTGCAATGATTTCGAACCAAAAGACATCAGTAAAACAGATCCAGACAATTTGGATCGATCCAAGGTCATTTTGGATCGATCCCGATCCTTTTCCAGAAGGCCATAGTTTTTATCCAATGTTGGATCGATCCGGATTCTTAATGGATCGATCCAAATATCTCTTCCTAGAGAGATTGGTACAAAATGGATCGATCCAAACCGTCACGGGATCGATCCATATTTCTTTTACCAAGAGCACTTATTCTTGGGTACAAAATGGATCGATCCAAACCGTCATGGGATCGATCCATATTTCTTTTCCCAAGAGCACTTATTCTTGGGTACAAATTGGATCGATCCACATTTAAATGGGATCGATCCATATTTCCTTTCCACAGAAAGGTATGATCTTTTGCTCATCTTGGATCGATCCAATATTACTTCGGATCGATCCAAGATCGCTGACGGTTATAAATGGACGGCTCAGATCTAATCCGAGGGTCCACGACTTGGGGCCTATAAATAGGGGTTTTGGCTCTAATTTTAGGATCATCTTTTCTCCCTCTTGTTCCCTCTCTTGACAGCCTTCTTTCCCCTTGTCTCTTGAGATTTCTCCTTTCATTCCTAAGGATTTAAGGCTCAAAAAGGTGGAGATCAAGGGAGAAGATGGATGAAGCCTCTCTTCCTACGAATCTTCCAACCAAGATGAGTAACTAAAATCCTCATCCTTGGGAATTCTATGATGTCTTAGGTCTTTCTTTTAGATTTCTCTTGTAATCTTTGATGTAATAACGTTTGTGAGATGGATTCTTTGTATGAATTCGGATTCAATTCCTTATTTCTTCAATAAAGTCTACTCTTGAATGGTTTGAGTATCTATATTTGCATTTAATTGCTCACGAATTAGGTGCATGTTAGGTATGTGATGAATTCTCTCAAAGAGTAGGTTATGCTAGAACCATAGCCAACTCTTGACCTTAGGATAGGATGTTGAGGTGCTAGAACCACCCCAAGCCAAAGCTATCCTACTTACCATTCTTGACTTAGATGGAGGATTGGATTGAGGTATTAAATCCACCTCAATCCAAGACCTTAGTCATACAAAGCCTTGATTCCTTGCCAACAATAGGACCCTAAGCCGGCGATTGTTGAGCTATGATCGAATTAAAGCCTCGATCATGGATATTCACCTTTTAATTCACGCGATGAGATGATCCTCATCCGACGTCTCATTAGCGACGAGCGATACTAATCCTACGCTCGTCGATACCCAATTTCGATCATCTCACTTAGATGTTATTCATCTTGATACATAGAAAATATATTTAGATCCTAATTCGGATTAGAATTCCCTAAGACTTCTTTCTCGATAAATCTCTTAACGTTAATTGCTTTTGAAATACTTCAGTTTAAACAACTTTAAAATCAATCCAATTGTTTCCAACTATTGTAGAGTTTATATTGCATCTACTAATTCAACCATCCAATTCTCCGAGGACTCGACCCGTACTCCCATTAACTACGTTGTAGTTAACTAGTAGTTCGGTAAATTTGTTTTGTCCGCCTTTGACATAATTAACGACACATTTCAAGGCGAGTCAACATGCATATAAATTATACAGGATTTTGGGCTTTCCATTGTGATGGCAAATCAAGAAAGAAAGAGAAGAAACAATCTGTTGTCCTTTTTTAAACCAAGAGATGATACATCCACAAGTGATACACCTTCACCATCGGTTGTGAACAATTAAAATGCCGGTGAGTCTCCTCCTCCTAAATTTCAAAGAGTTGAAATTGCTAGTGAGTCTCTTGAACGTGATCCTTGAAGGTCCAAGAGGGGGGTGAATTGGACTCTTTTCGAAAAACTAGATTGCTGGAAAAATCAGGTAGAGAAGATCTAAGACCTTAAATGCTTGTAAATGAGATGAAACAAAAGTAAATCAGCATGCAATAATATATGAAAGAAGGGTTAGAGAAATAGCACTGATTTTATAGTGGTTCGACCCAACTCTTGGTCTACGTCCACTTCTCTCAATGTCTTCCTTGAGATTCCACTACTTGCAAATCTTTACAAGCTTTTTCTCCAAGCTTCCTGGTGCTTGGTAACCTTACAATCATAGCTAACAGTTGTTGGGTTGCTCTCAATGTACTTCTTCACACTCGAAGAAGGTTTACAAAGTTTATAGCTCAAAGAGAAATGAGTAGTAGACTCTTGCTTAGACTTGCCCAAATGATCTCAAAAATATCAATAATAGTTATGGCAAGTTTACAACAAAAGACTACTTATATCTGGCCTTCAACCAGCTCAAAAAGCACCTCCAACGGCTCCCTGCAACTCTCCAACGGTTAGTTTTTTACTCTGCGCGTTGCTGACGGTCGATCCATACATTGTCCGCTACATCGACCGTCATGTTAAAAAACTCAGCCTTCGCGAGCCGCGGTCGATCCACCCATCGACTGCCAGAACGACCGTGAGCCTCTGTTGTGAAAAATGCTTCCCAGGGTCGATGCTCCGATCGACCGTCGCTTCTTCACTTTCCATCATCATATTCCATTGTCGACCTCCGTATCGTCCGTCGGATCGTCCGTGAGCCTACAACATTTAAAGTCACAATATCCAAACTTCACGGTCGACCGGTCCATCGACCGTCGCATCGACCGTGAGACTCTATCAAGAAAATGGCTTCCCAGGGTCGATGCTCCGATCGACGTCGAGCCAACATTTCATATGGCCAAGTTTGGTGCATCCACCGTGCAACCCCGCGGTCGATCCATAGATCGACTGTCGCATTCCCACGGTCAATCAATGCATCGACCGTCAGTACAATAATTCCTCAAATATTGAATTTAAGGCTTCCAATTAAAGAGGTAATAAATATTAAACATTTATTTTATCATTTAATGTAAATTGGCATCATCAAAACAAGGTTAGGATCAACAATCCTTGTTCTAACCTTGTTTGCATATCCCTATATGGAAGCATCATCATAATGTCCGTGATGAAATCAGACGAGCTTATATTAAATTGGGGCCATATCAACCCAAATTAGACGAGTACCCATGATCTGAATTCTGACGACAATATCGCTGATTTCAACACTCTTGGTTTAACCAATTTCCTTGGTTAGAGTACTCTCCTTCTAAAGATGCGGCATTTTGTTTTCCATGCTTTCTTTTTTAAAAGAATACATCTGCACAACCCACATTTACTATTGAAGGGTTTAGAAGTTGGAAAAGAGTTTTTTTTTTATTAGTTAAGCCCGGGGGCTGGGGAAGAGGAGAGGATTACAAGGCAGTTAGAGGCGGCCCGAGTGGGCCAGATTTAGCTAAACCAACAAAATGATCCGCAGCCGCATTAAATTCGCGGGGGATGTGAACAAACAGAATAGAAGAAAAAAGACATTAAAGTTTCCAAATCTACCGAAGGATGTGCAAGAGCTCAGGCGGCCAAACCGTACAACCAGAGATGAGGTTGATGGTGAGCTTGGAGTCAGATTCAACGACAAGTTTTGAAATTCCTTTCTGATGAGCTTCCGCAAGCCCACCCCATATGGCAAGAAGCTCGCCTTCAACCACGGACTGGACAGGCAAACAAGAGGACCAACTCCAAACCAAAGAGGAACCAGAAAAAAGGATGGCAGCAATCCCAGCCAGAACGAAACTGACTTTTGCATCCATTCGGAGGACAGGGGGCGGGTGCGGAGAAGGAGAGCGAGGAGGAGAAGATGAAGAATGGATTAGAGAGGAGGAGAACTCTCTAACCTGTCTGGAGATCACGCGAGATAGCTGCGACGGGTGGAGCTTCTGATTGTCAAAAACCATCGCGTTCCTTTCTTTCCAAAGCCACAAAAAGTATGTATGCGACGGTTGTCTTGTGTTCCTCCAGTTTTGCTCGAGAAGAATTGGAAAAGAGTGTCCAGCAATCAGCAATAGAGGAAGGGGGCTGCCAACCTGAACCAAAGCGATCCCAGATGGCCTTGGCGAACTCACAGTGAAAGAGGATGTGCTCCGGATCTTCAATAGCAGCGTTACATCTCAAACAAGTAGGATCGCCAACGCAGCCCCAATGCCAAAGAGCTTCTGCTAAGATTAGTTTGCCGTGGAGGAGTTTCCAGAGGTAAAAATTGACTCTTGGGCCGGCCGAATTTTTCCAGAAGTTAACCCAACCAGAGCAAATTTCTTTGCCCAGCCATGCCAACTGCTCTCTACTTGATAGCCAGATATAGAGAGCAGCTAAGGAGATCACACCAGACTCCGTTATCATATCTACATGCAGTTGTGTTCCGATAGATGCCACAATCTTCATCACCGCCTCCCGATCAAACCAAGAGAGAGGAATGTCGGGGATCCTAACCCAAACCGGTACCTTAGTGAAATCCCTGGCAACCGGGCAGAAATCTTCCTTCCACTGGAGAAGAGACAACATCCTCCCATTAACGGACCACAGCCCCATCGTAAGAACTCGATGGAAATCGCTTTCATTATCAAATCGAAACGCATACACACTTCCAGCAAGATCAATAACCTGGAATGGGTCCGAAGTGCCCCAAACCCCAGAGAGCTTCTGCTTCAATAGCCCCAGGTGCATTCTCCGGCCCAAAAAACGCCCAAACAAGGATAGTTGCATTTCTTTGAACATCTAT
>OY986969.1:20035401-20236304 GCA_963920575.1 Narthecium ossifragum
AAGCAAAGAGAGAAGAGTATTGTGTTTGATGACTGACCTGTGAGAGAGACCAAACCTTCCCATCTCGTACGGTTTCAAGAGAGGGATTCTTCCAGCCATGATCTCTTCTTATCTCACAAATAGATTCTTTCTGTTTAAGGCTGAGAACCATCAAAGAGAGGAGAGAGGATTTATAGGGGAGGGGGAGCAACATCTCTCTTTGTTCATTTGTTCCAGGGCCCAAAAAAGAAGAAAAAAAATCTCTTCTTTGTAATTCACTGCTTCCAAGGAGTTTTTTTTTATATATAACAAATTGTGACAAACTGAGCCGATAGATGGAATCTAGAGAAAAGCTTACAAGAACAAAACTAGGGGTCAAGGGGATCATCACAATCACGTCCCCTCAAAACTCCACTCCCAACACGTAGCTGGCGTGAGCTTATTGGGCTGTTTCTCTACTGCTCCCTTCACCGTAGAAAGCCCACATCAATTTTGAGCCCAAATGTGCTTCAGGTTCTGACTTCTAATCTTCAGAAAGAGTTCGAACAAAATAGTCTTGACCAAAAAAACATAAGTTGGATGATTAGGCATCTTTAACATCTCCCCTCTATCTAGTTTAAAGAGAGAGTTTATACTATAATTTTTCTAGATTAAGATATGGTTGGACTGCAAAATAAGTAAATGACCATCTAATTCTGGTTGAACTGTGGACTTGGCCATTTTCAATGACATGATGGGTTTGAGATTATTCAGATTGCAAATTAAATTGGGATTTTATTTGTACATATGTGGACGGATGTTCCAGCTAAACCAACATCTCACTATTCTTAATTTACTCCTACAATTGCAGGTCTTTGTTTGATTATTATGTCATTGGCCAGCTTATATATGCAACTCTATCAATTTCCTTTGTCAAATTTCTTGAAACCTTTGGATTCACCCAGATTATTTTATAATGCTACTATTCTTCATTCTGGATTGATCTGTATCTAGTGACTCACCAGCAACTCTCATTGAAACCTTTCGTGGATGCCCTTTGTGGAAGCTGTGCATGAAGCCATTGTTAATTAGAGAGGGTGCCTTAGATTGAGAAGATCTTTTGGTGTCTTATTTTTACCATATTTCGGGTGGATTTGAACTTCGTTACAAACGATGCATGACCATTAATTGTGGAGAGGAGTGTCTTTGGAACTTGTGTGGATTTTACAATGCAACTCATCTAGGGGTGGCAATCGAGGTCATGATCCGTGAACCCGATCCGAAATAAACAGGTTTGAGTTTGATGTAATCGGAATTCAGATCATAAACGGGGCGATCCCGTTTATCATAAACGGGTCGACCCGTGAATAACTGGGTCATGTTGGGTTGACCCGCGGTGGGTTAGACGGATCAACCCGTTTAACCGTTTAATCATCACTCATCCCATCCCCTCCCCTCCCCTCCTCCTCTCCCCATCTCCCCTCTCTCCCTAGTCTCTCCCCCTCTCTCCCTCTCTCCCATATCTCACCCTCTCCCCTCCTCTCCCCCTCTCCCCGATCTCCCCCTCTCGACCACTCCATTACCCTAGGAGTTTTAGGCCTTCTCAAAAGCCTTAAATCCAACAACCTCTCCCCCTCCTCTCGCGGCGATCTCCCAATCTCCCCCTCCCCTCATGGTGATCTCCCTGATCTCCCCCTCTCCTCGCAATCTCCCCTGGTACTCTGCGACCTCCACCGCCCATCGATCTCCTCCCCTCCCAACCCTTCTCCGAAGTCCACCGGCATCTCCCTTCCCAACCTCCATCCGATAGAGTCTTTCGGACGATGAAGAAGCCGGTGAAGAGGGAGAAGGACGAGAGAAAGCAGTAGACGATGAGGAAGATGGAGGTGAAGGGGTAGATGGCGGCATTGATCTCGGCCACCCGCGGCCCCACTTCCCACTCCGACGCCACTCCGACCTCATCCATCCTCCGCTCCTCCATTGGATCAAACACCCGACGCCTCCCATCGCCGTCCGCCCACCAGATCCGGCCACCGGGCGACCGCGACTCCTCCCGACCACCCCCTAGGCGTGATCCACCTTCCAGGCGCCCGTGGCTGCTCACGGTCACCGTCGCCGACGAGCTCCCTTCTCCCTGCATTCATTGTAATTCTATTTTGGTTACACATAAACGGGTTAGTCGGATCGGGTCAGGTTGCCCCGTTTATAAATGGATCGGGTTTGGATTTATAAACCTAACCCGTTTATTAAACGGGTCAGGTTCGGATTGGACATATGGGTCGGGATATAGGTGCTCGACCCGACCCGTGAACCCGAATTGCCACCCCTAAACTCATCATCCCAATAGAAATTCTCATGTGGAACATAAGGGACATCACTAGCTCATGTCTTCCTACAACAACCATTCAAAGAGAATTCTCATGACCTAAATTGCAACCACTAATGCTTATATCCATTGATCACTTGAATCCAATCCAACCTGGAGATTTAAACGATCGAGCTCTAAAACTTTTGATATATTTCTAAATTTTCCCAAACAAACTTGATATTATCTCAACTAATCTGTAAGAGGGATCAATCATGTTGAGCAAGCAAATATAGTTTTCTCATAACCGTCATGAAAGTTTATGAGGTGATAAAATTGGAGTAAAACTCATAATAGATCTCACCAAGGTGCATCTTTTTGTCAATTTTTTGGGCAGATATAGTCATAATGTTTGTGGAAGGCATTATAAATATGGGACTTGACCTTCAAACTTATGTATGTTTGCTTCAGACATAACTGCCGCTTTCATTCTTTTGTGCTCTGTCCCCTCAGGAACTAATACCTCAAACAGATGCTGCTTATCCAAACATAGCAAAATTGAAAGAGATCCTCTCTCTCTCTCTCTCTCTCTCTCTCTCTCTCTCTCTCTCTCTCTCTCGATTACAACAAAGTTTCTGGTATGTGTCACAAGATCCAACTTGACCATCTCTCCTCCAGATAACTTCCCCAAGTTGAAGAACTTTTCTTTTGTTCATCTGCAGATAGATTTTCTGTAACATTATATTGATCAAGTGTTAGAGAGAGAGAGAGAGAGAGAGAGAGAGAGAGAGAGAGAGAGAGAGAGAGAGAGAGATCTTTCTTCTGGATCTTTGGGATATAGGAAATCTCATTGTCTGCAAAAGTCTCTGAATATTTTGTCTGGAGCTAGAAAAGAAGAACAATATAGGTGAAGGAAAAGGACATGGAAATCTAGCAAACTCTTTACCTCCGACATGTTAAATAAAAAAAAATCTCTTCCCAAGTTCCCACTAAGCTTACAAGTTTCACATGGAGGGGGGGATGGGCTAGCCTTTGCCCTAAGTACCATATGGGCAACATCAAAGAGAGGTCAGTAGCACTAGAATAGCAAAGAGAGACACCTACATACATGTGCAATGAATAAGTAGGGACTGAGGTGTTGGAATATAATAATGTGGAATAGCTCCAACTTACATCAATGGAGATATCTAGCGTGGAAATTATCCCAACATGGGTTTTCTCCAATGTCCATTGCCTTGTTTGGCAATGGGAATCATTTGCAACATAGTAGACAAATTTGTATTGAGGATTTGCATGTATCTAATTAAGCTGATGGATGTTTAGAGAGAGAGAGAGAGAGAGAGAGATGCAACCACAAAAGAAGTGGTCCATTTGCCAGAGGCATGATTTAAAGGTGTTGCAACTACAAAACAACAGACGACGATCCAAGTTACAAATAACTTCTATGGTTTCTTTCTAGCTAGATGTCGTCTTGCGCATGAGAACGAATTAGAAATGTATAAACTCATCCATTCCTATGAATTACTTATCGAGCTAATTTTTTGGATGATTCGTGAAGTTAATGAACAAAACAACAAAAGAACATCTTGTCTAATAGTACTACACCCGAGGTTTAATGGCTAAGGCTAGGCACATACTTTTCGACTAATAGTAGATGTACTATGCAGGGCATTTGTCGATCAGAGTAATAGGCTCAACTAATCAAAACAAAAAAAAAAACATATTGTCTATAGATCTTCCCTAGTTGTTTAGTTTAACACCAAAAGAGGTATATATATAGTTGTTTGAGGGCATTCATATATATGGCAGTAAAAATGATATGGATGCTGTAGAAGCTCTCATTCAATAATGCAGAAGCCACTCTATAGTATCTCCCTTCATTCATTCCCTGCAACAATTTAGGTCAAGGAATAAAGACATCCTCTAGAAACTATTGCATTTGGCCCATATGCATAGTCTTGATTTAGGACATAGTGCTACAACGAGATCATCAACCAAGAAAGGAAATTAGACATAAGGAGCAAAGTTTGTTAGATATAGAATTGGTAGAGCGAGGAAATTAAGGAAATCGATGTGGCCATCTGTGAGAGAGCTGTGGTCCTAATTCGATAAGGATGGACCACCTAGCTATAGACCTTAATTAGTAACGTCACTGAGACATCCTTCCAAGCATGTTCATTGTTCATATCTCTACGGAAGAGCTACGTAGCTAGCTAGCTTTGTTACTGAACATGAATGAATGACGCCATCGAAGTTGAGGTGTGGAGTTTGGCAAGTCTTTAATTATGTTGCCATGTAACACCAAGAGTGGGTTTACTTACTTTGTATAATGTAAGTTGAGAATTAGCATTGTTTGATTAGTATGACTAGTTTGCTTGGCATAAGGGGGTTCTCTGAGTTTCTTAATTTCTATATCAGGAGGTTCTTGTCTTATTAAAAACTACATATTATCATCTATAATTATATATTCAAAATTATGTGTGTGTGTGTGTGTGAGAGAGAGAGAGAGAGAGAGAGAGACAATATGGATGCTAAGAACTTGTATGTTAGTATCAAAGCGATTTCTGCTAAGGAGACTTGGATATGGTACCCCAAACTTCTTAAAGCAAACAAATGTTCTATTTGAACTTATTTTTCTGCTTTTGTTGTACAATAATAACTTCCACAACATTATGACAATATTGTGAAAGAGCAAAAATTGAAAGATTAAGTTGCTCTTATCTTATCCCCATACAAACACCCCTATCTACTTTATATAGCTAGCTACTTGTATGCCTCTTGTGCAGCAAACTCTCGCTGACCGGATCATCTTCACTCCACAATATAGTTATTAAAGTTTGGTGTAATGGTCTTGATGAGTGCATGAAAGTGCACTCTGAACAACCTTAAAACCATCTCAATTACTATATCTTCACCCTTAATCAACTTCTTTAGCACTATTTTTATACTTTTATATGCTTCACATAGTTGTTTGGAAAATGCAGGAAATTGGAGCTAAAAGAAGCTGAAAAGAGTATATGGATCAACTTCAAAAATTAATCTGTACCTGCTCATGAAGAACCAGATGATGTGCCATATATGGTTGGAAAGCTCTTGAAGTCTAGATTCTGGGGAATTTTACGGTTTGTGATTCCGAGTTTCCTAGAGGAAGTTACGGCAATTTCAGTACCGATGCGCAGTCTGAATGGCAGAAAGGAAAATAAGCTGGAAGTCCGAGCGATCCGCCGATCGATCGGACCTCACAGAATCGTGACAGAACATGTGTTTTTTGGCTGAACATGGTCCGATCGATCCCTCCATCGCTCCTATAGGGTCCGATCGATCCGACACCAATGGTCCGATCGATCGGACTCGGAAAAAGCCAAAAACAGCGGATTTTTACTCATCCGATCGATCCAACACTCATAATTCGATCGATCGGACTTGGGAATTAAAGGGTGACAGAACGTATGCTTTTTAGAGGAGCAGAGTTCGATCGATCCGTCCATCGATCGGACACGGGCGAAGTTAGAAGATTGGAGATTTCAAGAGACCGATCGATCCAACATCCCGAGAAGGATCGATCGGACTTGCCCAGTGACGAAAATCAACGGTTTTGATTAATCCGAGTTTACTAATTCTTGGACCCTATAAATAGGAAACTTAGGGCTAATCAAAGGGGACTTCTTGGACGTTTTTGGAGGCTTTTTCTGGACGTTCTCCAAGGGAAGAAGATGGAGGAATCTCCATCTATGGCCGAGTAATCCGCGGGCATGGCGGACGGATGATCTAGCGAGGACTAGGGCTTCTTCTCCAACAATGGTTCATAGATTTTAAGCTTTATTGTTAAACTCTTTTCTATGTATTGGATCTTTAAATATTATTTTTAGATTATAGATTTCTATGTGGATGATTAATATTATGAATCCAGTCATGCTTCTTTCATGATCTTATAATCCCATAGTCTTCTCTTTTGATTCTCCTACCGAGTCTTGCGAGACCTTTGCTATACATTGCCCGTAGTGACAGCTGGTATTGTATATTCTTAGGGATCTGGTTAGATAAGGTTGGGGCTCTATACCGAGAGATCTTTGCTATGCATTGCCGATTGTGAGAGTTGGTATTGTGTATTCTTAGGGATCCGGTTAGAGTTAGGGCTTTGTCCCGATGAACTTTTGCTGCGCGTTGCCTGTAGTGACAACCGGTATCGTGTATTCTTAGGTTTGGTTGGATGAAGTTAGAACTATAAAAAGGAAGAACCAATCATAAGAAGAGACATTTATATATTTTATCAGATTCATAATTCTTTATCTTCCGGTTAAGGTGATTGGGATGTGAATCCCTTAACTGAGTATTATATGGACCATTGAGAAGAGAAGAACCTAAATCCGAGTGAAGTGATTCTTGAAGCCTAGCCTCATTCAAATCCTGATTTCTTTCGTTAACTTTATTTTACCATTACATCTCCGATCTATTTTCTTAACTTTCATCGCTCTTGATTGTTTTCAACTCATTGTTATCTGTGTTTCTGGATCTTTCCTGCTTGTCTCTCTGTGGGATTCGACCTCTCTTATGCTGTACTGCACCGCGACCGCTGTGTGTGACACATTTGAGCGACATCAGGTCTCAAAGCGACGTCTAGTTTATATATATATTAGGACTCTCCCGTGCCTCTAACACGGGATTTTTGGGAAAGTTACATGATGCAGGACCAAGCCCGGACCTGATCGAGTCCGATCCGGAGCAGCTCCCGAGGCGATCCGGACGCATTCGGACCCCATCCGTCCGACTCAGATCTCCGGGCGACCCCGACCGTCGGATGGGCATAACTTTCGCTCACGACGTCCGATCGGGGTGTGCGACTAATCGAAACGACCGGCTCGACGAGCCCGTCAAGAATCATTGGAGATCAAAGATCTCTACATGACCTTGACCTCCGAATCTCCATATTCCTTTTTGTTTGGCTTAAAATTCAGTTTTTGTGAAAAAAACTTTCCTTTTTAGGCAGTTTGTTCGGGTCTTTCTATTTTTGGCAAATTTCCTTTTTCTAGTAGGTTTCTTCTATTTGAATTCTGGGTTTAGTACTTGGATTAGGATAATGATGTTTGAGTCCATGTTTGAGTTGGTCTGGTCTTTCCTTAAACCTATAAAAGGAGGCCTTAGGGTTTGCAAAGCCAGTTTTTGATGATTAATGAAAGTTAGGGTTTTTGGTTTCTCCCATTGAGAAATCTGGTTGTCTCTCCCATAGAGAGGTCCACGTTACCCTGCGCCATTACATATATACCACACTTAGGCTCCGTTTGGACGTGCGTTGTGTTTTTATGACCGTTGTGAGATGTGGTGTGTTTGTAAACTGTGGTGAGGTGCGGTGAAGTAACTGTCGCGCCCCGACCCGCGTAGGCCCAACCGGGCCGGGCGACGCGAACCGGAACTTAACCTACTGCGGAAATTTGGCGAGGTTTCCCTCTAATCGTAGTGGTTACCCTAATAAGCATAATCATCCTGTAATAAACAACAATTATAAGGCTCAACACACAAAGCTGGAATATAGTACAAATCCTCAAACAGGGAATGTTATACAAAATCGCTCCCGTAGGAGACTATCTAACCAAGGTGTACACGGACAGATCACAGCTCCTCAAGCTCCGCCAGACGCCGCCACGTCACCGAACACCTGCCCGGTAGGGGCAACCGAAGAAGAGCTAGCGCCAGCACCTGCAAAACGCAGCCCAGGTAGGTGTGAGCACTAAGCTCAGCAGGGACACTACACTACGACACTCACAAAGGAAAGGAACACAACAGTGTCGTCCCCAAGCAAAGCCTAGGTGTATCACAGGGGTCCCATAACCCCACCGGATACCCCTGAGAGCCCCAGTCGTGGTCTTCCAGCGAACTGGTCACACACTGGGTCACACTCAGTAAGACAGGAAACGGCACTGCCAACTCACGACAGGATCCTGGGCACTGTCGGCGGGTAGCACCGCTGGGTAGTCACACCTGTCACCCAAGAGTTCTAGAAGGATTGGGTACCGGCTACACCACGACTTGGCTCAAGGCCGACACGACCTCTAAACATCAAGCACAACAGTATTCATGTCCAACTAACCCTATCATCGAAAAGACTGAATACTACAAATCGAGTCCTGGACCAAGCTACCCGCACGGTCCTAAGAGATAGATCCGGGCTACCCGGAAGCCCCGGATCGGCAACGCTCTAACAGATGCAACTAATGCACAACACAATGCATGCTATGACCATGCGCAGAAAAGATACATGTAAGCATGCAGCAGGATGTGATGATATAAATACAAGGTCTGGGCACGGCACCCTGCCGGCCCGGGGTGGTGAACAGATAAATAAGGTCTAAGGACTGCTGTAGTGGTACCACTACCAACCGCCAGCAGTCCACACAACACCTGCACCGGGAAACAACCCCGCAAACAACAGTTCACAATGTGCAACAAGTAATGTGGCCCTCGGCGAACGCCGGCGTGAGAGGCTAGGGAAAGCAGTAGGGCCACCCGCCCGTTTATTCTAAACATCCCGGGAGTCATCACTCCCCCGGTTCACCACTGCCCCTATATAGGGCTAACATGCTTAATGTTATGTACAAGGTATAAAACAATAAAGAAAACCAACATACAAAGCCCCTTGGGCAAAACTAGTCAAAACCCTCTCTTCTACCAAAGGATCGATCATCCCCTAGGGTAGGATCGATCCTCTCAGCAACAGAGAGTAAAGCCTCACTGTCGAGACAAAAGGATCGATCCTTCCTCTCAGGAGGATCGATCATTTTCGCGACAGAGAGCACCCTTCAGATCGCACCAAGAGTGATCGATCCTTCCTCACAGGAGGATCGATCCTCTTCGCGACGAAGGACAGCCATGCTCCCCAAGAACCAGGATCGATCCTCACCAAGCTCGTGATCGATCCTTCATCGGGCGGAGCATGACCAACCCAGAAGATCGATCCTTCCTCAAGGGAAGATCGATCATGATGGGTTCCGCGGCGTCCTTCCAGCGAAGAATACCGCCGGAAGAGACAACCAAAAACCACGAAACTCTGGGATCTGATAGATCAGGATCCCACGAGTCCAAAACCGGTTAAAACACAAGAAACCAACATGCTAATCACAAGATCTAAGCATTAAATCACAGATCAAATCGGAAAACTCAAAACCCCGAAGAGAGATGTCGGTAGGATCCCTACCGGAGCAAACGCAGCTTAGATCCAAGCAGCTAGGCCTTGGATCGTCCTCAACGCCTTCGAAAATCCCAAGATCCGAGCTCAAATCGCCGGATTTTCAAAAGGATTTGAAGGAAGAAGGTTCGTCTGCTTTATAGGCAAACGAACCGACCTATGAAGGATCGATCCTTACCCAAGGAAGGATCGATCACCTCATGATGATCTCACTTGACTTTCTGGCACAAGAGGATCGATCTCTTAGCTAGAGAGGATCGATCCTTTGTGTGCTGAAAGCTAAACTTAGGCGAGAATTCAAGCCTAAGTCCGGATCTTTCGATCCCGGGTCCCACTAACCATCCTAAGCAAACATTACCACAAACAAGGTCAGTGTGTGTACAAGCACGAGTGTGGAACTAGCCGACAAGGTGCAATTTACCAAATTGCCCTTGCGGTCCACAGCGAGCCACAGGAGGGGAGGGACGGGTCCTCACAGTAACGGCCCCAAAACTGTTTGGTATGACAAGTTAATAACTGTGGTAGAAAAGTGTGTTCATGTAATTTGTTGTTTAGGTGTGCGTTTATTTTCAAATGTACAGGGTAAAATATTAGTTTGTTATTTTGTTCATGTGTTTGTTACGCTACAACCAATGTGTGGTCAAATGGAAGCACCTATAAACTGCTTTGTCTCTGACGCAGTTTTGGTGTGGTCCCCACCAGTCTGTTATTATTCCCAAACGGAATTTTTGTGAACGCGGCTGTGTTACGGTCCAAAAAAAGTGCGTTTGGGCAGTATGAACGCACGCCCAAACGGAGCCTTAATGTAAACGCACTAAACCTATGTTTTTTCAATTATGTGTAAAACCCATGTTCTCTACCCTTGGATTGAACCTTGAATGAATGTCAACCATCAGATAATGTTTATTATCCCTCCAATGCCTCTTATAAGATTGATATATGTGTGTGTGCGCATACATGCATATATGTATATATTCCTTGTTTCTTTTGCGAGATCGGCTAAGACTGGGACACCGAATCCCATGCCTCTATAAGTTCGTTTAGACTTTCAAAAAAAAATAATGGAATGTAAATTAAGAGGGGTTTCATAACATGTGCATCACTTTCTTGATCTCATAAGTTCGCACGTATATTCAGATGATCCTTTCTCCATTGAAATGCCTAGTTTTAAGTTTGTGGGCCACCTAGATCTGGACCCCGGGGATATAGCGGCTGGTTAGGGAGATTTGGCTCTTGGTCTCGTCCATGAGGTCTATCTTGCTTTCGACAATACCTAGGGAGGAGAATATGTATGTCGATGGTATAGTTCGGTCGTGTCGTTCCTCTGGGTGCGGTTTGGTTGGCAACTGGAGGATGGTCAATCGGCGTTGGATCAGATTCTT
The DNA here is from genome assembly GCA_963920575.1 of Narthecium ossifragum. Classification (NCBI taxonomy): domain Eukaryota; kingdom Viridiplantae; phylum Streptophyta; class Magnoliopsida; order Dioscoreales; family Nartheciaceae; genus Narthecium; species Narthecium ossifragum. The sequence continues at coordinate 20,046,227 of OY986969.1, forward strand.
GTTGAAGTTTGACTTGGTTTGACAAATGATCGACATAGATGATCGATCATGCTTTGCAACTTTTCCAGACAAAGAGTCAGTTTTGAAATGATCGATCATCCCCTATGCAATGATCGATCCTTTGATTGCATTATTCCAGACAGAGAGGCATGTTTGCAATGATCGATCATACTCTATGAGATGATCGATCATCTTCGTTGGGACAGAAGTGATAGAGAGCACGTTGTTAGATGATCGATCATTCCTCTATAGATGATCGATCTTCTTCGGGATGCTGAGATTCTAAGGACGCTCGGATATAAAAGATCGATCTTTCCTCTATCAAATGATCGATCCTTTATTTGTAGATGGGAAAATCGATGGCTCATATCTATTCCGGGATTAGTCTTTTTGGAGACTATAAATAGATGTTTTGTAACCCAAATTATAAAGGAGATCTAATAGGGTTTTGGAGAGAGCTGGAGAGCTTTTTTTAGAGAGACTTTTGCCCTACTTTGTACTCCTTTATCTTGCTTAGTGAATTGATCTCGCCGTGCCGTCCATGGATGTAGGCTATTGCTGAACCACGTAAATCCCTGTGTTTTGGTGTGTTCTCTATTTTCTCTCCCTCTATTCTTTGGTGTGATTGTTTTCTTTCTCGTTTGTTGGTGGATTCTTGCATTGGGGGTGCCTTCCGGCGCAACAATTCTGTAGTACACTAGTTTTTTGAGGCTCAACTCATCAAAAAAAAAAATATTTGTGGGCTAGTTAAGTTACGTTATAGTATTACTTAATTGACAAAATAATCACTAAAAATTTAGTCTATACATGAACTATATAATATGGCTCTCTCTTAGAATATATATCCGCTTTTAATGCTTTAGAAGTGAATACTCTGAGATGGTTCAGACAACATAACATGAAGAAATAAAAGGGAGCTGGCTTTTTATTTTTACCAAATAAGAGATTGCCAGATCTCATTAAACTGATTGCAGCGAAAATGATCGTAGTGAAAATTATTTTCAGGTTGCAAAGTCAAAAATCGATTGCTTATGATTCAAACGCATTCGGGTAACTCTCCTCATGTGATTACATCAGCCGAAAATACCAACATTATGGTTGTTTGAACTCTGATTTACTTTTTTATATCATTTCATTCATGATAAATGTATATAATAATATTCCAATTTTTACTATATTTCAGTTTTTGTTAAAGGAAAAATGTGGCAGTTGTTTTTTTTTCTTTTTCTTTTTATTTTTACTCTAAGCCCGAGGTCTGGGTACAACAAACTATTAATGTCACACCCCGACCCAGAAAACACATCCGGACCGGGACGTGAGGGGACCTACTACTATTCACATGCAACTGACGCGATACAAGCGGAATTCGGAGTTAATTTAAAAAAATTGACTTCCAAAAGTAAAACTGTAATTCTAACAACCTATAACACAATATTAGAAGAAACAAGATTTCTAATGAGTTAACATTAAAGTTGTACTATTTAGACATCATATACAGATTTATCAAAATTCCTCAAATAGGGAAATTATACATTTACAAAATCCTCGAAGGATGTCTATTTATAAAAACTACAAAAGAGTACAACAGATCTCCCACGGTAACCTCAAACACCTATGGAAGTTGTCACGCCGCCAAGAGCTGGTCCAGCTGGAACTACAGAAGATGAGCTAGCGCTTGCACCTGCAAAACGCAGCCCGGATAGGAGTGAGCAACAAAGCTCAGTAGGGTTCTACTTTACGTCGCACAGAAAGAAAAGGGAACTACAAAGTCCCGAGACTCCATCTCATCTCTAGGGGAAACTCGCGTCACGTCCACCGCCTACCCAGGGCACGCGCTCGGTGACCTCCACTATCAACGACCGTCCCTCTCTCTACAACCAAGCGCTCTAACGCTAAACAATAGGGTTGGGAGATAGAGGACATGGTCGCCGACCATGTCAGGAGGTAAAGGACGATGAGGGTAAATTATGAATATTATCATGGAGGAAAAAAAAAGCTATGGTGTACGTAGTAAAAATACAGTACTTTTAAAATTCCGTGAAGTGTATTTAGAAAGATGGTGTACTTATCAAAAACTCTGATGTATTTACAATCAACCCTCGGGTATATCTATATAAGTTTCCAATCGGATACTCTAGCCAAATGGGCTCTTAATTGTACGGTCCAGATCTGATCTGGTTGGACTCGGATAACCTTATAAATGTCAGCAAGAACACCGGATGCTAGAAGATCACGTGCGCAGGGCGTGAGGGGAGTAGCTTTCGCCGTCGTTTTCCAACTGCGCGCGCTTTTCTCATTACCTCACAGCTCTCAATCCACCCTCGCTTTCGATTCAATTGTTCCCCAAGAACACTTTAAACCCTTTATTAGCTCAGCGATGTGATTATGTGAACTGTGAAGGACATCAGAGGCGAGCCAAAAGCACTAAGCAGTAGACTCCTATTCCGGGGTACTCGTTAACTTAGGTGTTAGCTGAAGTCACAACAGAACGGATCCTTCTCAATTAAAAGCCGAGAAGGCCCATGGAGGAGTAGCTCTATCTCAGGCCTCCACCCCGGCGGGAGGAAGTGAACTTCCCGGAAAAACCAAAGCCTATTATCGAGTCCTTCACCACTTTTATAGTTCTGGTGAGAGAAATGTAATTCTGCAACAATGGTTTCTTGGGTTTTTGCATTATTTTCAAGACATGGCTCTCGATCGAGTTGCCTTTATCTTTCCTTCTTATAGAAGATTTCCGGGAGCATATATGTTTTCCCCGGAACTGACTTCCGATGTCTTATCCCGTGCTTTTCCTGAAATGGTGGCTTTTGAAGGGAACTTAGTATGGTGCTCAGGCACCTTCTGATGCTTTGGAACCTCTTCAGTTTTTTCGCTGATCTTTTAGTCATATCAGATTCTCTCATACCATCTTTATTGTTGCTCCAACTGATATCCTGAGTTGTTCTTTTTCGATTGAGAGCTGGCTTTGAGTTGTTCTTTAAGTTTCAAAAAGCTATCATGAAGGATCCTCTTCTTCCTGTATTCTATTCTGTATCTTGATTTTTAGTTTGGTTTGGTTTTGTTTTGCTCCTTTCTTTTTCCTTGCTTCCTATTTGTATTAGGAAATTAATTAGTTTTCCACTTTGTTTAGCATGGTTTTGACAATTAATCTAACTTGAATGTTTCCATTCTTTGTTGTTGTTTTTTTTTCTTTTTTTCTTGAGAGATAGGGCTGACTTTAGGTTTGATGCTATTCTTTGGTTTGTATGACGTTTTAACGCATAATACCTTTCAGATTTTGGTCCTCCTGCATGAACAAGCGATCGATATTTGTTAATGTGGACAACTCAAATGAATTATTCAGGAAAAAATACTCTCCGGCCTCTCTTCCTAGTCGAGTTTTGTAGAAATGAGCCTCTTGAGCATTTTATTTTTAAATTCCCTACAAACCAAATTACCAGACAAATTAACACATATTTGATGTGGATTTGTCAGCTTTTAAAGCCGTTTCTCTTATCTGTGATATTGTTTCTTTTCACTTCAATTTATTCAACTTTCATTGAAGATGTCTCGTGAGGGCTTCTTAACTTATCATTCTATGAACTCGACTACCATGTTTTGTTTCTCATCTTACCAGTATTTTTCTGCAGCAATTTTTTACTCTGGAATCAGGCATCGTTTTAGTTTAGGATGTGGATTAGTTCAACCTTTTGGATTTGCCATCCCATTTATGAGACAGCCATCATAATATGTGGCAGAAGATTTATTAGGATGTCCCATTGAATCATTGTTGTTTTTCATACTTTTTTGTGTTGTTGTGTCATGTATGTCTGCTAAAAAATTCAGATTTTTTTTTTTTTTGCCTTCACAGGTCTGCCTGAGTGAGATAGAGAAAGAAAAGCAAAGAAATAAGAAGATAATATAGACCGAGGAAAGAGATCAGAGAGCATGGGAAGGGGAAAGATTGAGATCAAGAGGATCGAGAACACCACGAATCGCCAAGTGACCTTTTGCAAGAGGAGAAATGGACTGCTAAAGAAGGCCTATGAACTGTCCATCCTGTGCGATGCTGAGGTCGCCCTTATCGTCTTCTCAACCCGCGGCCGCCTCTATGAGTACTCCAATAACAAGTGAGTAGTGTGGTTATGGTATTTAATTTCTATGCTTTTGTCTATGCTAATTAAGGTGGTCGTTGCAGTCCTTTTTTTCTGATTTAAAATCAACCAAATACTTCTGATTACAAGATCAACTTATCATAGAGGGTATTGCTGATCAAATAGGATGCTAAGATCAAAGATTCATCATCTAACGTACCTATACAATTAATTTGCTTCTCGAGAAATTTCATGGAGTTTTCCTTGTAAAATTATCTGGTCACATATACTTCTTCTTGAGGTTTGGAAGGGAAAGGAAGTCAGCAGCAACACTTGAAATTTTACAGCCCGTGCCTTTATTGGATCATTCTATATTTTCCTGTATCTCAAAAGCTATATAGGGAAGCACAGAATTTTCGCTACTTTTTTTTTTTCTATCATAAATGCTTTTATTTGTCTAGCTCAGCATTATTTCAAGAAGAAGTGCCTCAATTCTTCTGTGCCTATTTGGGGTTGAATTTTACTTTATATCCTTTAAAAGGATAGAACTTCCTGCAAACGTAGGATATATAACTGATGGTAGACATATATTCAAAGCTAGACATCTGTTAAGAAGCAATTTCAGTGTCTCTGAGAGCAGCAAGACTGAGCTTTGCTGTTAATATGAGGCATATATGTCATGGCACCTGTAGCCATCCAATGTCCTCTTTAGGATCTCCATGCCATGATAACCATTTGCAGCATTTTAGAAGTACTCCCTGTCAGCACTTGCATATATCCAGGCTATCTTTGGCCTATGCAACAGGATAGGATAGCTGGATAGGTTTTTTTTTTTTCTTTTGTAAAATCAAGCCTGCATTCAGGTGGCTACACCCAGAACCTGGGTCTATACAGACTCAACCAAAGACAAACGAAGATCCAAGGGAGGACTTCTCCTCCTCAAGGAACAAACCCAACCTTCTAGCCTGTTAGCTGGATAGGTATGTACAGCATAAGAAGACTGTCACTACTGAGTTTAGGGTTCTCTTTCCCTTTCTTTCTCTTTGCCTTTTAATTCTCCTCCTATGTTAAACTTGTGATCCTCTCTCTCTCTCTCTCTCTCTCTCTCTCTCTCTCTCTCTCTCTCTCTCTAGAAATACCATAGTCATGTTTCTTCCTATATTTTGTTGTCTACAACTTTGATCATCCAATGACATAAATATATACCTAGTGTCTTATCTTGCACTTAAATAGCTATTGCTGGAACACTTTCCTCCACTCCTTTCATATGACCTTCCATTTTGTGGAGCTTCCACTTGCCAGCATGCCCTCAATCAAAGCCACTTTCTGGGGGTTCTCCTTTAAAAGATTTCTTCAACTTAAGTAATTCCTCTCTTAAAAGTATCCATCCAATCAACTCCAAACAAAGCCACCATATCTCCCTTTTGTGCAGTTCTCCTTCATTAGGTTTTCTTCTTCACCCAGTTCTAGCACTCAGTCAGAAACTGTGGCTTCTTACAGTCCATTTGTCTAGTTTCTCTTCTAGTGCTACAAAGTAAGTCCTCTCTCTCTCTCTTCTTGAAAGCTAATAATAGATGGACATGTGGGCTGGGTAATGATGATCACTTTGACTGGATCTGTGATCCTGGTTATGTGCTATGGTGTGGATACATCTCGGGCCCTGCACCTTATTTCGCGTTTTTTTGTCCCTGGACGAAACCTTAATACTTGGTCCTCGTCAGTGCTGGAAACATTGTGAAAAAGAAAGCCAAATGAGCCCTGCCAAAAATAGGGATGGCAAAATTGACCGTCCCGTTGGATAACTGACTCGATCCGCACTGATGGGACGGGTATGGTATAGATTTTTTACCCGTGGATACGGGTATGGTTTACAAATTTAAAATCCGCGCGGGTACGGGGCGGATTATGGTATTGGGTAATATCCGCCCCGCATATCCACCCCGTCCCGCCATTAAATGTTGGTTTGGTGGATTTTAAAGAGTCTATTTTTATAATAATACTCTAATAAAGACTAATTGTTGATGAGTGTTTGGTGGATCTAGATTTTAGAGACCGAATGTTGATGATAGTTTGGTGGATTTAGATTTATATTTTAGAAGATTAATGCTAATTGAATGGTTTTTTTAGGTTTTGCGAATAACCGCGGATTGCGGGTAATATCCGCGTACCCGCGGGGATGGTTATGGACCGCGATCCCCATTATCCGCACGGGGATCGAGCGGTTATGGTATGAGTGGAGGAGTGCGGAGACGGGTATGGTATTTCCAATATTCGCCCCGATCCATCCCGTTGCCATCACTAGCCAAAAGCTGTCTTTTTGATGGGCATGACTGCGTTGCTCTCATGTATTGTATTCCCAAGAACTTAGAGAGAGAGAGACAGAGACAGAGAGAGGGTTTGCTGTATGTTTCTATGCTTGGTTTAATATTTATTTCCTCTGTGGTGCAGAGAATATTTCTAGCAGTTCTCTGTCCATTTATATCTCCTGTGTCATACCTATTGGCCACTACCTAGAAAGTATTTCTCAGTTGGATTTATGATGTCAGCTTTATTCTGAACAAACTGAATGTGGAAAACCTTTATGCCTTCTTAAACTAAAAATCTTCTTGAAAATTGTGTGAATTGATTGGAAACTAGATGATATGAACTTTTTCTAAACACGAAATAGGCAATTGTATGGTGATCAGATGGGATCATTAAAATGAATCAGTCCAGTAATCTAAATAAGTTTATTTAGAACAAAATAGAAACACTGAATGCACACTGTTGTTTGGATTACTCCCGAATAGATATCTGAGTAGGTATGCTTATGCATCGATTGATATTTACTATGGTACTCAGTAGGTAATAAATAGCACATCAAAATCAAAGTGCCTGCAAAATGCAAGACTGTTCTAGTCATGCATAACTCTAGGAGTGGTCATTGAGATATATTCCTAGCCACAATTGTTGGATGTGATAAATGTTGAGCTGCTCATCATGAAGGTGTACATACTTTGTAAATGTGCAGTAGAATTTAACTGGTTTCTAGCATGTAAAGGTGCATACTTTGTACGACAGAATCTCATTTCAAGTAGAGAGGGATGGGATAGGTTATGCTGATAACAATAGACCACAGAATCTTGTCATCTTCTTTTGATTGCTTCGTAAGCATGTATCTGTTCACTTATATTTCTTTTTAAAAACTTTTGGTTTAATCGAGTCAGAAACATTAATGGTTAAAGCAGCAACTCAGACAACACATGGTTCTGGTTAATTAAAGCAGCAACTCAGCAACACATCTGTTCACATATATTTCCCTTCGCCTAGGTATTATAGGCTCGGACATGGGGCAAAATACATAACAAATTGGTATCATAGCGAGGAAATATCCGATGATCACCTATTCGACATTGAGCAAGAACTCAAATTATTCAAACCTCATGAGATCTTTGGTTTGCTTGGTACCAACTTTCATTATGTACGTATGAGTGAAGAGCCCACTTGCAAATTGGCAAGCAATAGCTATATGTTTAATAAGGCATGGCAATATAAAACCTAGGACTCTGGAATTTTGTCATTCTTCTAGTACTGACCTCGTTGATGATGTAAAAATGATGAGCATATATCAGTTTATTAGAGCAGAAATCAAGCATATCATGTCGTTGATCGGCGAAGGTCAAAATAATCTAACATCAAGAATCAGGAGATTGTGGTTTAGTCCAACTCCTTCGAACTATGTTCGAATAGAGGTATCGAAGCTGTTGAGATTGGATGAGGAAAGAAATAAAATAGATAAAATAGAGGGAAATTGAAGATGATAAACTATGATTGAACTATTCCTATGAGTGATAGATCTACTCCTATGAATGGAATTATGGTAGTACTACTCCTATAAATAAAGAACTGGTTGCAGGAATTTAAAAGGAATAAAAGCTTTATTGCTGAATTTAAAATGCTACATGGTAAATAGATCTAAGTCTATTAATATATGCTCAAAGATAGATAAAGTGGCTTTTGCTCTTGATTTCGAGAGAGACTTTTTCTTCATCCTCTTGCCCTTTTATAGAACTTCTGGTAATCACCTTAGAACCACCCAATACGTTGCAACGGTCAAAACTTCTTTGAAAGTTGATACCACCAGAACTGCTTCATAACTGACTGAAACTGCCACTAAACAACATCTCCTGTCTTCCGCAAAAATTTTGCTAACGATAACCTTGAACGTCAAAGTTGTAGCTCTTCAAATTATCTTTCCAACGGTACCTGCAACAAAGTCTAATTTGGGCATCGGATTAGAAAGTTATGGCTGAAACAATCAGACTACATTAATTGCTAATATTGCCGATTAGCCAAATATGGACAATGGAAATTTGAACGGTGACATTGGTCATTTTGGACGATGACATTTAGATGCTCGGTCATTATTTACTATTTTGCCACTCGGCATTTCGACTGCCATTTTGGTATAGTAAACGATGGAATTTGAAAATCTCGTCAACATAAAAGTTGTAGATCTTTTCGTCCTCTTTCCAATGGATCAAGAATCAACTTATTTGGACATTGTATGAGAATGTTATCACCAAAATAGTCGAAACATATCAATGACTAATAAAATAATCAACCAAAAATGGTCGATTGACAATTTGGGCGATAGAAAGTTGGTCGAAATCGCCCATTGTTTGGATGATGGCATTTCAAATTCAGTCATTATTTACTATTTTGCCACTGGGCTTTTTGACTGTCAGTTTGACATAGTAAACGACGGAATCTAAAGATTTTGTCAACATCAAATTTATAGATCTTTTCGTCCTCTTTCCAATCGTTTAAGAATCGCCTATTTTGAATACTTGGTATAAAAATTTATGGGCAAAATACTTCAGTTGTGTCAAAACTGAAGTATTTATTGGCCGATTGACAATATTTATGAAATTATCATTGATCTTGTTAATCACCCAAATGACTTTTGGACATGATTATATTTATGACTAACACAGTTAAAGGAGATAAAACATCAACCTAGCCTCAATATGGTACCCCCAATTGCTAACATGTATCCAAAAGCATTGCAGATTCAATATTCTATCATCTTCTCACCTGATCTGTGACCTTTTGTTTGTTGTGTGGTCTTAAAGATGTACTAGCTCATCTGTGCACTTTTTGTCATGACGGTGATGATGGTTACCGTAGCACGGGAAATATGCTAGTTTTTGGTGAACAAAACAAATTGTCATGGATCATGGACGTGAGTTCTCCCACCTTATCGAAAGCGAGCGAAGGTGCTAAGATTACAAAAAAAAAAAAACAAAAATAAGTTAATTGCACTAAAATAAGGACAAAGTGATTTGCTCTAACGGCACCGAAATCGGCTCCACCAAAAAATGATATATTTTATTAATTGCTAAGACGGCACCGCTGACGGTTCCGATGAATTACTTATTGGCGAATAGGTGCGAGTAAATCTATTATAAAAGTGCAAGGTGGACCTACGATATAAGGGTGCATGGCAGACCTGTTAAAGACCTAAACCTAAAATCAGGGTCGGCCCTGAGGCAAGGCCCAGAAGGCATGTGCCTTGGGCCCACAAGTATGGGGGGGCCAGAAAAATTTTTTAAGATATATATATATGGGGCCGGTTCCACATACACAAAACTTAACACAAATTTTGACACTGCATCTCAGCCTTTGAAATCAAGAACTGAGATTAAAACACAATACCATCTTTTCTCTCACCTTCCACTTAAGTTATAGACTTAACGGGTCGAACCCATTTAGGATCCAAAACCCAAGTTTAAATCCCCTTCCCCCACTCTCTCACCCCCATCGTGATCTACTCCTCCGGCGGTCCGGCCTCCACCACCGCCCTCTGGCCTCACCCTGGCCTCCTCCGCTCTCCATCCCCGCCTCCTCTGGCCTCTGCCACCGCCCTCCTCCGGATTCCATTCCCGCCCCGCCCTCCTCCACTCTCCATCCCTGCCTCCTCTGGCCTGGCCCCGGCCTCCTCTGCCTCCTCACCCCGCCATCCTCTGGCCTCCACGCCCCGGCCTCCACCACCGCCCTCCTCCGCCCTCCATCCCCGGCTCACCCTCCTACGGATTCCACGCTCCGGCCTCCAGCGGCCTCCACCACCGCCCTCCTCCGCCCTTCATTTTCTAATGAGTTTTGTGTGTAGATTCATTATTTGTGGCGCTGTTTGGAGATTTTTGGGTGGGTTTTTGGTGGGTTAAGGGGGTTTCTAGGTCTTGATTACGTCGTGGTGGGGAGTTGAGCGATTTGATTCGAGATGAGTGGTTCTATGCTTGCATTTTCTAAGTTTTAAGTATTTGGAGGCTATGCCGTTTGCTGTGTTGGGGTTTTCTTGTTTCGATTTTGCAAGCTATTGTTTCTAAAATGCTATGTGAATCTTAAAGTGATGTATTTTGGGATTACATTGAAATCAATAAGCTTTTTTGGTTTTTTTACCATGTATGTTTGTATATTCGATAAGTTGATTTGTGCTGAAATTTCACAATAATAAGTGTGTGCTCCTTGTATAGGCTGAGCAATGGAAGAATCTTTTGATTTAGATAATTTTGAAGTAGATGATTTTCAGACTCCAAATAACGATGTGGAAGAGATAGAAATACCAACATGTGAGATGTCTTTTACGACAATTGATGAAGCACGAAAGTATTATGAAGATTATGGTCAACAAAATGGATTTTGGATTCGTATTCGAACTTCATCCAAAGGACAAAGCCGGTCAAATGAAGCGACTAGTATGCTATTTGTTTGCGCAAAAGAAGGAAAATATGTTGTTAATACTAAGAATGATGGTGTCATGGAGGAGAATGATGACAGAGAGGAAGATGAGGAAGTGAAAACAAAGAAACAATCTAGAAATTGCTCAACTGTGAGATGTGAATGCAAGGCTCATTTGCGGATTAAATATGACAAATGGAGTAGCAAATGGAAAGTAACAATTTTCAATGACATCCATAATCACCAATCAGTGACTCCATCTAAGAGGATGAAAATGAGGTCAAATCGATACATGCCCAAAGCAATTAAAGATTTGACCGAAGCATTTCATAGAGAAAATTTGGAAGTTTGTAAAGTTGCTTCAATTTTCAGTGGTGAACACATGGGCTTTGATAATAGAGACTGCTATAATCACATGAGGAATGTGAGGCATAGAGATCTAGATGGCGGCGATGCACAATCAGTCCTCATCAACTTTAAGAACAAACAAGCACAAAATCCACAATTTTTCTATGCAGTTCAATGTGATGAAAGTGGCAGGGCAGTGATTTTTTTTTGGGTGGACTCTCGATCTCGTATGGCGTACCATTATTTTGGGGATGTAGTCACATTTGACAGAACATATTGAACAAACAAGTATGAAATGCCTTTTGCACCATTTACTGGAGTAAACCACCACTTGCAGTCAATTCAGTTTGGATGTACACTTTTATAAGATTAGACCGAGGAGACATTTATATGGTTGTTTCAGACATGGCTTGAAGCTATGAGAGGATGTCCTCCAACTTCTATCATCACGGACCAAGATTTGGCAATGAAAGGAGCAATTGCCAAAGTCCTTCCTAAGACTCATCATCGTCTATGTCTTTGGCACATTAAGAAGAAATTTGTTGAAAAGTTGTCACAAGTGTACTACACAAAAAATCAAAATTCAATAAGGAGGTGAAAAAATGTATTTGGTTCACATATAAGAAAGAGGATTTTGAAAAGAGATGGGTGGCATTGATGAAGGAAAATGAGTTAGAAAGCAATGAATGGCTTCAACAATTGTATGATATTCGTGATTCATGGGTACCTGTTTATAATCGCGGCACCTTCTTTGCCGGTATGAATACAACTGGACGTAGTGAGGGCGTTAATTCATTTTTTGATGCTTTTGTTACTTCGAAGACAAATCTTAAAGAATTTGTTGTCAAGTATGAGCAAGCCTTGAAGAGGATTGTGAAAAGGGAAAGCGATGAAGATTTTGAGTCCGAGCATAAGTTTCGAATTGTAAATGATAATGAATTTTTGTTGAAGCATGCATCAAAAGTTTACACTAGAAATGTCTACAACAAGTTCAAGGATGAAATGAGTGACACCTTTAATTACAAGGTTGAAGAAATGAGAAATGTCGATGGATTAAAGTGTTATGTTTCTTTCTCAATAATATATGTTTCTCTTAAAGTTTGTTTTCAAAGTGAAAAAAAATTATGTATTTAAGATGTGGGGCCCTGTTTTTATCTTCCGCCTTGAGCCTAGAAAAACTCAGGGCCGACCCTGCCTAAAATACAAATAACAATGACTAAGTCTGCTGACACAAGAATATATTGCTCTAGTTTCTGGATTTTTTGAGGGAGATCCTAACAATTGCATCTCTTGAACTTTATATAGCTCTGTTCCCCCAGTGGTTGGCAGCGGTTCCATTGGTGGTTATTCCTATCGTGTCTGTCAGTTGAACTGCTAGTCAGTTACATTATCTGACATATCTTTTCCTTAGTGACATTGAGCTTTCCTTTTTTGGCGAAATGTGCTTTGTTCGAACTTATTTTTGCCAGTTTTCTTCTTTCATGTGTTGAAGCCATTGCAGACGATTCTTTGTTCGCGCTCATCTACGATTTACCTATATACGAAATAAATGATTTTTCTGATGTACATACCCCCCCTACCACATACGAGTTTCTCAGAATTATTTGTTTTCGAGGAAATCGTATGGAGTTTTTCGCATAATCATCGAAGAAAATGATATAACTAAGATGTCCATGATGTGACTTATTGGACACTTGGCACCTTCCCTTGTACTTCGTGATGTGACTTGGTCTTTTGGCCATCATCCATCATTATCTTTTCGTCTGTTCGAAAGGTCCAAATCTTACGCCATTTGCTGACTTAGTACCGCTTTAGGTCATGTCAATGATTGTGGGAATCATTGATCATTAATTGTGACGATTGCGGTATGATAACCGAACAGTTACAGGTGCACTAACACCCCATTGGCCAATCATAGCCATTAGTTAGAAATCATGGTGATTCAACCGTATTAAAGATCATCATTAGGTGTTGATCTCCGTGTCAAATTATACCTTTAAATACCTTAAAACCCTAGAGTTATTTTTATTTCTTTGGTTTTTACTCTTCTCCTTCCTATAGCGTCGTCAATCTTCTTGCTCTATCTCCTCCTTCCTTACATCATCTTGTGCATGTTTCCTTTCATTTGAGATTTCATAGCAATGGCCTCTATAAATCTTTCAAGCCATCTTCCAAGCAAGCGAAGAAGGTTCCTCGTGACGCCTCGGAGGTAGCAAGGGAGGTTTTCAAGTTTTGAGAGGACCTCCTTACATCGGAAGGCATTAGGCCTAGGTAGCTTACCTTGCAGCAATTCTGTCATTCTTGGCCCTTATGTAAGATCAGAGGCCATTATCGAAAATCAAAAGGAATTAAGTACTTACCCCTTCCTTCAACCTCTGCCATTCATGCACCCTCTTCATTTAGGGTGTATGATCATTCCCCGTCCCATTCGTTCGTGGCCTCTCCATGATAATGATTTTGATGAGTGGCGTGAATGAGTGATGGACTCCCTTTTGAAAACTATTTTTAGTGATCTTGGTCTTCTTGACTTCCTTGACCTCAACGTCAAATGCCCCACCATTTCTTTTTTAATTTCGGGGACAATGTTAGGGGCAAATTGTCTAGGTGCTTACTTATGAGGCTTAAACCCTATCTCTATTGGCAGCTTGTGTTCTACTAGGCTTCTATCTAGACCAGGCATTTTGTGGTACTCCCATGCAAAGCAATCCTTAAATGAAATTAGCAGCAAAATTAACTCATACTTGGCTTCAGTATCTAATAACTTGCTGATAAAAATTGGGTGATTTTCTCCTTTTTCGCCAAAGTTGATTTCTTCGAGGGGGTCCTGTGCTTGGATATACCTCAATTTACCTTCTGGGCAGCTCTGATATTCTACCACTTCTGCATGCACTATCTACTTCATAGAGGTAGTCGACTTTGTTAATTCCACGGTGGATTCGCGCATCGACCATCGCATCGATCGTGAGGCTCTATGAGAAAGGGGCTTTTCAGGGTCGATATCTAGATTGACCGCAAGCCAACATTTTATTTGGCCAAGTATGAAGCATCCATCGTGTAACCCCGCCGTCGATCCATGCATCCCATGGTCAGTCTATGCATCGACCGCCAGTACCAAAAATTCTCAAATATGAATTTTAAGGCTTTCAATTAAAGGGGAAATTAATATTAAACATATATTTTATCATTTAATATATATTGGCATCATCAAAACAGGGTTAAGATCAACAAAAAGGGTTTTGGCGAGTGCCTAATTAGTCATATTCATCACTGGTGTCACACCCTGACCCAGAAAACCCATCCGGACCGAGGCGTGAGAGACCTAAACTTTTTCACTTTCTATTCTGCCACATTTATGTACAAATATCACAATTAGTTTGAACAAAACTGATCTAAGGGGAAAACTGTAATTTAATAATTTATTATTGCATGATACAAGATTCAAAGGTACAATTGTTCCTTAGGTTGTGCAATAGATACATCAAATTCCTCAAAGAGGGAAATTATATATTTAAGACATTTCTCAAATTATAACTATACAACAAAAATTTGTAAAAGTATAACTGGGCCCTCGGGATCCTCGAGCACTTCCTGAAGTCGATGCGCCGCCAAAGGTCTGTCCTACGGTAGTAGAAGAGCTAGCACATGCACCTGCATACGCAGTCCGGATAGAAGTGTGATAAATTCAGTAGAGTTTTACTCTACATCACACTGAAAAGGGAGTAAACAACAATAGTGTCATTTCTTTGCCTAAGTCTAAAGGATGCCAAAAGCCCCTATAACCCCATCGATTCCCAAGGGATCCCATCTCTCTCAACCGACCGCGCTGGGACTGGCACTACCACACAGGGAGAAAAAGAAACCGGAACTAAGGTGCAAACACTCTTACCTAGCTAAAAATACCACTGCTTAAGGACAAACGTCAGGGACATCGACAATCATCCGGAGCACTTGGCCTTGGGAGAAGTGACATGACCTCAAAATCTCAATCCACAATGTATTTGTAGCCAACTAGACATTAACCTCGATAACATAGGGATTCCAATAAAACAATAACGTTCTAAACCTTGTCACCCACCCTTCGTCCTAAAGCTAAACCGAGTTGCGCGAGCCCTCGGATTGGCGAAAACCCATATTCGCCCACGTCTTAGCTTCTAATGCAATCAAATGTGTGAATGCTCATACTCACATAAATAAGATTACATGCACGCAACAATATGCAATAATAATATACCTGGCTGGGTAGAGCATACAGCTTGCCAAAGAGGGGTAAACATAGTAAGGGTCTAAATAAAGCGAATATAGGCACAACATGCCTACAAGCCATCGCAAAGCTAACCAAACAACTAAGCAGTACAAGCAATCTAAATTTCGGCATTACGACGGCATCCGCATCCGTCAACCGTAATTTCTATAATAGCGATACAAGCCCGGCTAACCAACAATCAAATACTCTAATTAACAATACAACGGGTTATGCCCCTGGCGCACGCCGACTATCAGCGGAGCTATTAATTAAAGCAGTAGGGCACACTGTCGGCCCATATATCTACACATTCTCAGGAGTCATCACTCTCCCAGTTAACCATAAAGCGATAAATGACTATGTACAAGTGGTTAGAAAAGCTATCAAAACAACCACAAGTTATATACAGCATCCTTGACATAAAACTGCTTGAAATCGATAAATTTCGGTAAATCATCCCAAAATATGATTTATGCCATAATTCAAAAATAAATCTATCAAAATCCCAATTTAAATCTCATACAAGTCCTTATATGTCATCGGGAAATACATGCAAGAAATCCGGGTAAAAAAGAAATCAAAACCTTGAAAATCATAACAGTTTCCGCTAATTGTGCATAAGAGATCAATCTTCATTCCCATGAAGATCGATCTTTCATTAATCTCTGCTTCGTTGCAGCTTACGAAACAATTCGCCATAAATCATAGGAAAATTAGAAAACTATGAAATCAGTGGCATTGGAAAGTAGATTCGAAGATCTACAATTTGCATCTTGAAAGTCCACGAGATAATGCACACATAACTCAGAAATCAAGTGTGAATATGATTGTTCAACTAAAAACAGAAAACCTCCTTAACAGCACAGAAGAGATTGATCTTCATGCCCAGGAAGATCGATCTTCTAAATGCATATCCTTTGCCATGCAAGAAATCAATCTTCATGCCTATGAATATCGATCTTCCCCATGCATATCCTCTGTCAGGCAACTAAAAAATCGATCTTCATGCCTATGAAAATCGATCCTTCATATGTCGGCAACACATATGAATAGTGCCAAAATTCCAATTTCTATCAAAACCTGTTGAAATTAAACCAAACTTTGAGGGGAGTTAGAGAAAAATGTTGGGAATCTATTGGCATCAATAAAACAAGATTTCAATGGAAAAATATCATATCTGGCTTGTTTCAGCCGAAAAGCCGACAAAACCGGAACATCCATGTGTTCATAAAACATCGATTACACTAGAATACAAACTTACAACACATTCTAACATATACAATTATGTTAAAACATCGACAAAGTAACCCTAGGCAAACATAATCACACGATTAAGGTAGAAACATCTACGCCTACTAGCCGGGTAGACGAATCTACCAATCCCCCAAGTCTCACTGCTCAAATTTTCTCCACGCACTTGCGATCCATGCTTCAAACGGCAACCAACGGAGAGAGAGAGAAAAGAGAAAGAGAGAGAAAGGGGAGGGGGTTTATATAGAGATATGAACTGATCTCGGTCGTCCGATTCGATCTTTCCCGATCGAGCCCCGACTTTTGATCGGAAGCGCCCCTAAGGTTCTAATAAGTCACATACATCATTCCAAGGCCATGTGTGCATTACACGGGTGGGAAACCGACCGCCAAGATGTAATTTACCAAATTATCATTGGGGTCGCAGCGATCAGCCCGATCGTGAAACATGACCAACTGGGCCAAACCAACCAAACCAAGCTCTCACCTAACACGGTTGGACCGGATTGGAGGTATGAGTCCTCAAAACTGGGCTCCCCTAGAGGTCCAACATCTGGATTACCTTCTTCATACACTTGCCACTTGAGATATTCTCCTGCGAGCAGCTTCTTCACAAACGTTACCTCTTTCTTTGATTTCGATCATCTCTAGTCCTTGCACAGTATCTTCTTCCATGCCCGTGATCATGCCCATTGCTTCGCTAGTCTCATCCAATGGTGTCACCTCCGTCGATGTTGACTTAGAGAAGAACGATGAGCCAATAATGTCTGACACATCATCGAAGGATTCTTTTGGATCCTCCTTTCCTGAACATGAATGGTCACCATCGCCTCCATCAGGGTTGCCATAAATAAGTGACAACACATAGTTTTGTGCCACTACTGGCGGCATGGAACCTAATTGCAATAGCATTGGCTTCTCATATTCGTCGTCGTCATTGTCATCATTATCCTTCCTTCGGTTTAATTTAGACTGTGAATCAGTCTTAGAATATGGGGTCTCCACCTCATCTGTAGTTTCTTCCTCTTGAATTTTCATTTTGACCTCCTTCTCAATGAATAACTATTCTCGCCACATGGCTTAGCCATACTGCCTCTGGTATCGCCTCAGTTGGATCCTCGTCATTTCTTCGTCCGGGACCGTCTTCTTCTCTTGGAAGCTATATCTAAGCCATGTGTTTAGCTTAGGTAGCCTCGGCTTGAATGTTCTTGGATGATAATAGGGCAGGTACAGAGCCCTTTGCTCAGGCATGCTCACGACCTCACTTCAGAGATGAGGCCTTGGTGGCTTGCCTTGGTCATTCCTGGACACCCATTTCTGGGCCCTTGGTGCTTCAATCTCCTTCCTGCATCTGTTGCACAAGTTTTGGTGTTGATGGCTATGGCTACTTTCACCTTTGGATTGGATTCTCGAGAAAACATCAGGGCGTTTTTCATCCTTAGTGGGACGCTTTTCATCCATAGGTGTGTTTTCATCTAAACCAAACTTAAACTTTGGCCGTTTAAGTTTTGTGACATCCGCCTGCGATGTGTTGAATCCTGCCGACGAGAACGGGTTTTTTGTCGACTCCCATCACGGGCTCCTTTTTTCAGGAAGCCAATCCTTCCGTCATTGATGGTGTCCTGTAAAATATTGATAAAAACAAGACATGCATCAGTGTTATGGGTCCAAGAATTATGCCATTTGCAATATTTTTCCCCTCTAATTTGTTCTTTCGTTTGCAAGACATGGTTCCCAACAAGCCTTATTATTTGTCTTTGTAAAGATGATCAAATATTTGATTGCCTTTTGTGATATCAAAAGTAAATTTTCATGACGGACGTTTCTCGTCCTTCACTTCTTTTCCTTTAATATTTTATGCCAGTTTCACCAGGGCTTTACATACATATGGACGCCTTTGACTAACTCCACCAGACAGAAATCTACTTCGTCATATCCATTTGCATCCACATTATAAATTTCATAGTTTGAATCGTGGAAATAAGTTCTTTTCGAAGAATTTTTGGCTTTGGCTTCCTCCTTGAGCAATTGTTCATACTTGACAACGCTCTGAGTTTGTTGGAATAGGTCATTAACCTTTTTATCTTGGAACTTCTTCTTTAACTAGAAGGAAAGCCCCCCTTGTGCAATCTTTACAAATTCGACCTCGGATAATGTTATGAAGCACCTACTTCTAGCCTTCTTGAATCGTCGAAAAAAATCTTCGACGCGTTTTTCTGGCAGTTATCATCTTTGTGCTAAATCCGCCATGGTCACGTCTGGTATTTCCCTATAAAACAAAGAATGGATTACTTGTTCCATCTATTGCCAAGCTTGCACTGAATTCGAAGGAAAGCTATTGAACCATGAAAATGTCATTCCATATAAAAAAACTCGGGAAGAGCCTTAACTTATAATAATCCCCTACATCCGCACATAGTAATGAAAAACGACCAATATGTTCAATGGATGAAATTTCGTCGGTTCCATTAAATGTTGGAAAGTCATGAACTATATATCATCTTAGGAATGGGAACAACTGGTCGGCCCAATCAAGAAATAGCTTCCTATAAACTGGTGCACGATTTCTTTGAACTTGGCTAATTTGCTCATGCACGATGGTAGCAATCTGGTCCCTAATGTCCATTTCAAGTGCTGGCTTCGGGTGCATTTCGGGTGTTGGTTCTGGGTTCATCTCTGGGATTTCACGATACAAAGGAGGCATATGTGGCTCATCAAAAAAATGGCCATTTAGACTACCTCTATGGTTGACCTTCGTGCATTGGCAAGAAAGTGCCTATTTGGGAATATGTTTCGATAGGTCGTGGGGTCTCCAAGGTCTACATGTCCAAGGAATTTATTGAGATTAAATTGGCCACCTCGATAAACTCTAGGATTTTCACCTTGATGTCCACCTATTTGATCCCTATGACCAACTACACTATGATGCCTCTAATTATATCTTGGTACATTAGCATCGTGATTGTGTTGTGGTCCATATGTATTCTAACCACGTGAATCCCTAATTTCCCGCCTTAGTTCATGCAACTTGACTTCAAAATTAATAAGCCCTAATTGCTGCATTTACAACAGTTTCAGGTTGTCTATTGAGATTATTTGATATTACCTGCTCGTCATTCGTTTGCGGGGCTTCACTTGGTTCTCCGCGAACAGGTTCGCCAAGTACCAGCGCTAGGTTTGGCGTTGTTGGAAACTGTTGCTCCTCATCACTACCATTCTCGATGACGGGCTCATCTCCGAACTGCTCTTCGGTCATATTGCCTGATCTCAATCACATATGAATTGTGAGGCCCACTGGGTCTACCGTGGGACAAGATGCATGCGCCTGGAGGGCGGGGCTGAGTCGGGTAGCCGGGTAAGCAATCACACAACGCCTGGATATGGTCCGGGGTTCGATATAAGTATATAGTAAGCCCTTAATAGACACAATGCGTTTTAAAGCCGTGATGGCAGTGATCCGTCAGAAAACTCCATGCTCGACCTGGAGTAGTCACGATGGGTGACCTACTGGGAAGTTTTTCTAGATTTCTGCGGTGCTCCAAAAGTGGACAATAATGTGTCGGGAGCGGCGCCGCTGGGCAAATCCTGGTCGGATCGGGAGCCCGTGGGCCGGGGCCACCTACTGAGAAGTTTTCCCAGATTTCTGCGGTGAGCCAAAAGCGTATCAGAGGCGGTTCCCAGCCAAAAATTGTGCCAGCGAGGACGCTGGGCCTCCAAGGGGGTGGATTGTGAGGCCCGCTGGGTCTACCGTGGGACAAGATGTCTGCGCCTGGAGGGCGGGGCTGAGTCGGGTAGCCGGGTAAGCAATCCCACAACGCCTGGGTATGGTCCGGGTTCGATATAAGTATATAGTAAGCCCTTAATAGACACAACGCATTTTAAAGCCGTGATGGCAGTGATCCGTCAGAAAACTCCATGGTTAAGCGTGCTCGACCTGGAGTAGTCACACGATGGATGACCTATTGGGAAGTTTTCCCATATTTCTGCGGTGAGCCAAAAGCGGACAATATTGTGTCGGGTGGGGCCCTCGGGTGGATCCTGGTCGGACCGGGAGCCCGCGGACCGGGGCCCAGTGGAGGGTCGGGGCGTTACATGAATTCTTCTTCTTAGCACACTGGGTCCCACCGAGCGTGCCAAAAATGTTCAGGCGAGAAATATGCTAGCTTTCAATGACCAAAACAAATCGTGATGGATCAGAGATGTGAGTTCTCCAACCTCCTCAAAAGCGAGCGAGGGGTGCTAAGGTTGCGAAAAGAAATAGAACAAAAATAAGTTAATTGCACTAGAACAAGGACAAAGTGATTTGCTCTGACGATACCGAAATAAGCTCCGTCGAAAAGATGAAATATTTTATTAATTGTTAAGACGGCACTGCTGACGGTTCTTACGAATTACTTACTGGCAAACATGTGTAAGTAAATCTATTACAAAAGTGCAGGGTGGACCTGTGAGACAAGGGTGCAAGGTAGACCTGCTAAAGATCTAAACTTAAGATACAAATAACAGTGGCTAAGCCTACTAACAAAAGAGTATATTGCTCTGGTTTTTGGATTTTTCGAGAGAGGTCCTCACTATTGTATCTCTTGGACTTTTATACTACTCTGCTCCCCAGCGGTTGGCAGCGGTTCCATTGACGGTTATTCCTATTATGTCTAGCAATTGAACTACTAGTCAGTTACTTTAACTGACTTCTCTTTTCTTTAGTGACATTGAGTTTTCCTTTTGTGGTGAAACGTGCTTTGTTCGAACTTATTTTCGCCAGTACTCTTCTTTCGTGTGTTGAAGCCATTGCAAATGATTTCTTTTTCGCGTTCATCTACGATTTACCTGCACACGAAAGAATTGATTTTTCTGGTATATTCACACCTTTGTCCAACTCACAATGTAAGTTGAAAACAAGCTATTGTTTGGATTGTTGCTAGCTGTTGTGGATTAGAATTCATCTGTCTTTGTGCCTGAGAATGAAATGTGTTTAGGGAAAGTATAATTCCTCGTGTTGATTTTTTTGATCATGTCAGTAATTTATTGCATGATACATATCAGTTGATACCAATCATACTAACATGAATGGCAATGCTTGGTGTCTGCTTATGTTTTACTTGTGTCGCATTGGATTTGATTAGGTCTGTCTTTGTGACTGCTTCTGAATGCCAGCTTTGACAGCTTATGTTATTGCTACAGCTCAGTTTATACTTTGCATCCATGGATATATTGTTTAGCTGCGATTTTTGGATTACTCCTGCTTTGCTTTTGAAACCCTCATCAGCTGGGATGTTATTGCTCTTATTTCTGTATTCCGGAAATTGTTTGTATTCCAGTATAAGGGCAACCATTGAGAGGTACAAGAAGGCATGCACTGCTAGCTCAAACTCAAGTTCCACTATCGAGGTTAACTCTCAAGTAAGGAGCTATCCCTCTTTTTATGTCAGTTTCTCTTCAGATTACATATTTAATTATATATTTATATATATCCCCTTGGAAAGTCCTAATTGTGCAAATACCTTTGCCAAACTGTAAATAGCATATATATACCAATCAAAATCTTCTTTTACTGTGCATATATATACATACACTTTAACTAGTTTGACTAAATACTGCTATTAAGAGCTACAATTATTTGACTATAAAATGCCATAACATCCCTTGTTATCTTGTTATCTAGTTTCAGCAAATGTACTCTTAAAAATAATAGATGGATGTTGTGGTCATTTCATTGTAGTCAAATAAATGGTCAAAGGGCATATAGGCCAAATAAAATATTTTGGAGGATGAATACACATAGGGGTATCTATGCAATTGAGAACTTCTGAGGGGTATATTTGCAAAATTCCCTAATTTAGCACCCAGAGAGCATATTATAGTTAAATTTGTGAGATAGCACATAGCAATGGAGCACCTAATTCTGACAATTTCTTCTTTCTATCAATAATGTGGCTCTACAGCAATACTATCAGCAAGAAGCATCAAAGTTGCGCCACCAGATTCAGATTTTACAAAATACAAACAGGTAATTCCCTTATCGGACATGGAGAACTCAACCATTCAGAATGTAATTTAATTACTTGATATGTGAATCTTTGTAGAGCAACTCAATAGTTCAACTTACACATCTAATCTACCTTCACTTACTGTTCAGGCACTTAATGGGGGATGCCCTGAGTACTCTGACAATAAAGGAGCTGAAGCAACTCGAGAATCGCCTCGAAAGAGGCATCACAAGGATCAGATCAAAGAAGGTAGTTTCCTGGCATTCTAATTCCTTTGAATTTTGTAAACTACTAGTTGCAAACAGATGTATGGTCTCCAGAGTGCTTTGTATCTAACATATATTGTGTGATTATGATCAGCATGAGTTGCTGTTTGCAGAAATTGAGTACATGCAGAAAAGAGTAAGAACTCTGATATACTGTCCACAAACATCTTCTGCTTCTTACCAAATTGTCCCTTTTTATGGCTTCTTATCTTGTGTATGATGTAGGAAGCAGAGCTCCAAAATGACAACATGTACCTCAGAGCCAAGGTGAACATAAAACCCTGGAAATGTTTACTATTGTGTATCGATCTCAAGTATGATGCTATGATAAATGTTCTTTGGATTGAGATTTTAGTGCACATAATTATGATGTTTTTGGATAACTTTCAGGTTGCAGAGGGTGAGAGAGCACAGGCAGCAATTCAGGCGAGTGCCGAGTTCGATACTATGCAAACATATGATTCTAGGAACTACTA
Organism: Narthecium ossifragum; assembly: GCA_963920575.1. Lineage (NCBI taxonomy): Eukaryota > Viridiplantae > Streptophyta > Magnoliopsida > Dioscoreales > Nartheciaceae > Narthecium > Narthecium ossifragum. The sequence goes on from OY986969.1 coordinate 20,069,591, forward strand.
CCAGGTGAATATGCTGGAGGCAGCAACCCATTACACACATCACCAGGATCAAACTGCCCTTCATCTTGGGTATGGAAAACACCTAGCCTTAGGGCTCAATTAATCAAAAAAAAAAAAATCTTGGGTATGGAAAACAAAAAAATTAATTAATTAAGCCGGTCCATCTGCATATGAATCTAGCTACTCTCTGAATCAATTATTCAATCTGTTCTATGCATGCCTAATCCTGTTCCTGTGCTTTTAGTCTGTTGCAGTAGTATGTTCAAAGTGCTTGAATAGGATAGACACTATCATGCCATGTTTTAATTTGATGTGTGCTCTGATATGAATCACTCTTGAGGAATCCTGATCAAAACAGATAATATTCTTGTATTTTTGCAGTTGATGCAGGCAAGACTAGCTTGTTAGATGAATTTGACCTAGTTTCCCTCTGAATTCATGCAGGTAGGTTGATGAGGCCGAGGATGTTAATTTCTTGCAGGAAAAATAAAGTCTTATCCAGCTGGTAGCATATTAATTGTTACTTGTAGTCGAAAACAAAAAACAAAAAATGTCAAATTCTTCAGCTTTTTCAAACCTATATATATATATATATATATATATATATATATATATATATATATTGCGTGTTGTATCCAAGAAGAAAACGATATAGTTTGTTCCAAGCATTCTATGTTTCCTTACTTTACGAGGGGGTGATCTCTTATGTGTTTATTGTCAGATAACGTAGACATTAATTTCTCTCTGTACTGTGAATCTGTGTTGGTACTTTAATTTCTTCCTCTTGTTATATTAGTAAAATTATCATACTTCAATAATTGTCCCATTTTTCACTTGCACCTCTAAAATCTACGACTCCATCATCGAAAAAGAAAAGTCATTAAGTGAAGAAAAAGAAGACAGCTGCATGATGGAGATTATAAGCTAGCTAGCAGCAACAGCTAGAGTAGGAAAAAGAAATCATACAAACGAGACAAATATTTACACAAGTTAATTGCCTATATATGTCCACGGGAGAGGGAGAGGGAGAGGGAGTAGTACTGTACAATACTAATAAATTGTACTGGTACTCTGTGGAATATATATATGAGACATGCATAGATCTCTAATTATTAAACAACATACAATTTTCTTTTATGTGTAATATATTCATGATTCATGAATAATATAGAAGCAGTAAGTAATTAAACATCCAATTAATATTCTGTGGGTAATTGTGATTCATGAACAATCGTACAAATAACTTTTTTGCGATGATGCTCACCACCAAATTGATCCTTATTACAATCATGACAACAATACGTATAGATACTATAGTAAAATCGGTAATAATCCATGCATGCATGGTCATGTACATTTTTAACATGCAAAATCGCAAACAAATCAACCGATAATTAATGACACCACAAATTAACAATCATATCATAATTACTTCCCATATCCCCACAAATCCATCTCCCCACCACGCTGCCCAGACATCTGATTCATCTGCTGCACCTCCGCTGCGCTGGCGCCGCCGCCAAACCTCCCTTCCATGCTATCAAGCACCACCCACTCACCACCACCCTGCTCCCTCCCGCCGCCGAGCCCAACAACCTGCTGCTGGATCGGCTCGCAGCCGCCCACTACCTGATCCATGCCGCCGCCGTCCGAGTCGTTAGGCAGGACCGAGAAGTCATACCCCCCGGCGGGCCTGTGGTTGTGCCGCAGGTCGTGCGCCTGCGAGTAGCCATGCGCCACCGGCGGCATCTGCCAGTACTCCACATTGGCGGCTGAGGAATGGTGGGTGTACTGGTGGTGGTGGTGTTGCAGGCCCAGCTGATGGTGCGGATGATGATGCATGTACTGCACGTCGCCGAGTGACAATGCCCGCGCCTGCGGCTCATGTCCCTGCTCGCTGCCGCCATGGACGCCACTCTCTTGATCACCATGGCCACCTCTCCCTTCATTAATCTTGAAGAATGTCTTCTTCTTGAAAACACGGCAAACCACCCATCCATCCTCCTATATATATACTCAACCATCAACATAGTATAGTATAAGCTTAAATCTCTCTCTGTTGCATGCATGGTGATCATACTTACACTGTTGAGAGCTTGGGGGTCGTCGTCGGAGTCTTCGAGGCGGTACTCGTGCATGATCCAGTCGGTCTTCTGGCCGTGGGGGGCTCGGCCGCGGTAGAAGACGAGGGTCTTCCTCATGCCGATCTTCTTGTAGCTGGTGCGGATGCACTTGTCCCTGCCAGTGGCCTTCCAGAAGCCGGCGTTGGTGGCTCGGTTCGTCCGGGATCCCGTTGGGTACTTGCGGTCCTTGTGGCTGAAGAAGTACCACTCGTTCTGAGGTGTTGATCCAATCCTGCACCTCTCTTTCAGTAGAGAAAGAAGAATTACAAGTTCATAATTAGCAAAAGGTGTTAATTAAACGTTTAATTGATCTATGTCCCATGCAGAGGAGCATTATTTGGTATATAAATTAGGATGTTTTGGTTCGTAAACGTATATATCTGAGACTGATCGAACAATTGAAAATTAAGAATTCGACGATGTATTACATATAGCGAATGCAAGGTGTTAATTAAACGTTTAAAACCCTGGCTTTCGTCTCTTAATTTCTTTATGATTCCAGACCTTTTTATTCATTCAATTATTACATATAGCAACATGACACTGCAATTATACGACTAACATCAGAGATAATCATCTAAAATCACTGCAAACCTCTTATTTATATTTAAATCAAATAAAACACAAGAGAATTACTAAATTATACCTTGCAAATCCCAGGGCTCCAACTTGTTCAAATCAACATCTCTAATCACATCCAAGTCGAACTTCTCCAAGGACACCTTCTTCTTGAGATAGTAAAGAAGGAGCTCCTCGTCCGTGGGGTGGAACCGAAACCCCGGCGGGACTCCAGAATTCGACGATGACGACGCCATCCTCGCCGCGTTAGCTCCCCTAAACAGGCTCCTCTTTCAGCACAGAGCAATAACACACCTTAAATATCATGTACATGTGTGTCAAAAAGTTGACGCCGGCTACTCCGCCGGAGGACTTGGATAAAAGCTTATAACGTAGAAATGAAGGTACGAGCATGAGGCTGAGGAGGACTTGTTTACTAATTGTGATTATTAAAAGCCCTAAACGATCCCGAGGAGGAGATTAATTAGTCAAAACTATGGGATTATTTGATTGTTCCTAAAGAAAGCGAGTTAAGAGCTGTTTAAATTAATATTATGCCTCATTGGGATTTGAAAGGATGAGATCTACAATGGAAGGCATTTCATATATAAGAGTTCATAGCAATTAAAATTCTCTCTCTCTCTCTCTCTCTCTCTCTCTCTCTATATATATATATATATATATATATATATATATATATATATATATATATATATATATACCAATCAAAATTAAAGGATATATCCTCATCAATTGTGTTCAAGATGTTGTCATTGTACCGAAAATTACTTTTAAGTTGCAACCTCTAGATTGCCACTTGACTAAAATTGATGCAATGGGCGTGCATGGGATCGAGGTTGTTACCTTATAAAAATAGATGAAAACTTAGCAAGACTCGGAGTTCTTGGAGTTTGAGATGCATATGCTTTGTAATTGTTTTACGTGGAAATTAATCCCCCTGTGATCCTATATTAGCTGATCCACATAACTTATTAGTAGTAACGAAGTGATGTATATTAATCATTAGAGGCAGAGCATTCCACTAGACAAATTAAAGGATTAGATCCTCTTTGGAAGTTGCCATGATATGATAGTTTGGGTTGGAGTTATGATCAAGATGAGTGCAGTCTACAATATATATCATGCAAATTGGATCAGCGTGTTTGAAACTAACAAATTGAAGAGGAGCGGATTTTATCTCTAGCCATTTCTCATATTATTTTCTTGGCTTGGTTAAATTGGGAAATTAATATCAGAGCCACTCTCATGACCTATATATATACTCTAATTAGGAAGAACAGCTAGTGGTCCTTTTTAGACTATATTAATATAAACTCGTTCTCATCCATCAGCTCAATCTTATTGGGTTAAGTGATTAGAGCTCTTTCTCATGATTATTCGAGCCCATAAGCAAGGCTGTGTTAGACTGTATTAATATAAACTCACACTCATTCATCGACTTAAGTTTTGAGTTGAGTGGTTAGAATTCCTTCAGTACTGACCAAAGCATTAGTGCATCACAGAGAGATCTTAATTATCCGGTTCAGATTCAACAGGAGTTGTATTAGTCATCCAAGTTAATTTTTCAACACCATATTTTATTTACCATGCTAGCTAGATTAGGGTTAAGAAGATTTATATTTCACTGTAGCAGCCCTAACTTTAATCATAGTTAAAGAGACTGCTCCTGTGGATGTAGGAAAAGTTTTTCTGAACAACTTAAAATACTTTTATTTTTTCTCTACAGATGAGAAGTAAAATTTTCAACAAAAGATGAGGTCTTTTTTTTTTGAAAATGTGAGCCGAAGCTACATCCCTAAGGCTGTCTTACAAACCAATTACAACCCAGAACCCTCCCGGGCAAGATGAGCAAGCTTATCCGTCCTTACATTACATTCCCTGGTATGTGTACAATGGAGAATCTCAGAAATTTAATAATGAACCACCGTGTCTCCATGATGTCATCTTATTGTAAGCAAAAGATGAGGTCAAGACCAAATATTAATCTAGAAAATATTATTGTAAGCAAAAAATGCAAGAGCTAGGCCAGTATTCTAATTTTGTAAATTGATAGCATTCATATCAGTACAAATGCATGCATGCATTTAGTTGAACACAAATCCTAGAAATGGTTTCATACCCAAATCAGTGGGAGATAACAATGACGTCCTCCTCATTGTTCTATGTGTTTGCATGGGGGATGCTCATGATAGACCACACATCGATGAGAACTAGTTGAGTTTATTTTCTCATTGATAAGAGATGCAGCCGCCATAGCTTCAGCGGAAGCACGTGAAGTGGACTTCCGGGAAAATTTATGATAGCTAGCTTGATTGAGATGCACTCTTTCTAGGGTTTTGCATGACGTACGTCTAGCTGATTGATCTCCCTGCGAAGCAATCGCCGTCCCCCACTTTGTTCCGAATATTCATCGGTTCCGAGGATAGATGGAGGGATCGCCGGAAGTGATGGTGGAGTGAAAAGTTCATGCAACTAATGATTAGGAAGTGAAAATTTAGGCTTACAGGCAGCAACCAAATATTACTAGCTAGGTTTCACTATGTCAGGAAGTCATGAATTGGAATATGGAGGGAAGTGAGAGTCTGAGTAGTCGTGGAGGATACACGTGTTGTTGAGGTATTCGCTGTTGACGAAGGTTGGTATTGTGGGGTTGGTAGTTGATCATCACCGGAATAGCATGGAGGTGAGAGAGCATGCATGCATGCAATGTGATCCTTTGAACTCGAAGAAAGCATTATTAGCATGGGTTTTGGTGAAAGAGAAGTAGAAATATATTTGATCGTTGAGTTGAGAAGTCAACCATAGAAAAGTTATTGAAGAATAGAATGAAAGATTCATAGAAAGGTCGATCTCTTTATCCTTTCACGTATATAAAAGAATAGAATAAATATTTAGATTCTATTTGGAATGGGTCAAGGTGGTTATCGGCTCTTTAACCCCTTTTATCCCCACACTTATCTTCAAATATTAAAAATAATCATTACTATTTTATTTTCATTTTACCTAACACCATCACTCTATTTTTTCTTATCCCATTCCTTAACCCCTTAGACCCAAAATAAGCTAATCCAAAATCCCTTTAATCGCCGTTAAACCGGAATAAGCTGACCCACACCAAACGCCCTCTTATAGATCTCTATTGGCGGTGCAGAACTTTTATTTCTTTCATCTGAGTCGGTATAGTTTTGTACAAAACCTATCGTAAGTATTATCTGTTTTTTATTAGATATCATAATTGTTTTTATTTTTCTCATACTTAATCACATGCTTAATCGATGACACTTTTTCCTATTCATAACAAATTATACTATACATTATTTAACCCATATTGTATCAAAACATTATATAGCATTATAAGTTATCCTTAAATTATATATCGTATAGCTTATACATGACACCCCTATGCTAACAAACCAAACCACAATAGGATGTCCCATGAGCCGTACCCACCCCCATTTGTGTTAGCGCCTGTAGCTCAGTGGATAGAGCGTCTGTTTCCTAAGCAGAAAGTCGTAGGTTCGACCCCTACCTGGCGCGTCCTGACTTCTATTTTTTTTTTCAAAAAAAACTTTTTAGAGGTTGGACTGAGAAGTTTATTATTTTCTGGTTTAATTTTTTTAGTTTGTGGGAAAATTTCCCATGGAGAAGATGGAGGCAGAGGGGAGCATCGCCTCTGATGAACCTCTTGGCAGTGATGCCGAGGCGAATGACGCCATGCAAGTAGAGGAAGACAATGGGCGTGGTGAATCTGAAGGGGAGGATGAGGAGGGTGGATTTTAAGAGGAGGGAGAGGAGATCGAGGAGGAGGAGTATAGGTTGGAATTCAACGGGAAGGTTGACCTTCTCGACTTGGCTCAGCATGGTGGCGTCAACGACAGCGTCGAGCTCTACGAGCAGTTCAAGAACCTCGAGTACGAGGCCCTCGTCCAGCGCAAGCGGGAGGCCCTCGCCCAGCGCAAGCGGGAGGCCCTCGCCCAGCGCAAGCGAGAGGCCCTCGAGCAGCTGCCTTTGTGAGGACCTGACCCTCTACCCCTGTGGCTCGCTGTGGACCGCAAGGGCAATTTGGTAAATTGCGCCTTGTTGGTTTGTTTCACACCCGCGTGTGCACACACTGACCTTGTCTGTGTTCGTGTTTGTTAGAATGGCTAGGTGAACCCGAGATCGGAAGATCTGAGCTTGGGCTTGTGTTTTAGCCCAAGTTTGTCTTTCTGGACGAAGGAGATCGATCTGGATTGCTAATGAGATCGATCTGGCCTTGCTAGCCAGATCGGTCTGACATGCTTTGGAGATCGATCGCTTAGTGCAGAAGGTTTTGGGGCTGTTTGCGGCTCGGGAGCGATCGATCGCTCGTATGAGCGATCGATCGGACTCGTGATCAAACAGTCGGTGGCTTTTCTTCTCTTCCGCGATGACGAAGCCGACCGTCATTTTCCCCTGTCAGGGGAGGGAGGACTTTCCCTCCCCTCCCCCAGGCTTTCCTCCGGCTTTCCTGGCTTTCCCCCGACCTTCCCTTCTTCTTCTTCCCTTCTCTTCTCTTCTCTTCTTCTTCCTTCTTCCTTTCTTTTCCCGCGGTGCTCTGCTTCTTCTCTTCTCCGCCGGCGAGCTTCTTCTTCGCCGTTCTCCCTCCTCCGATCACCAAATTGGGTGTTCTAAAGCTTGTTGGATTCGTGGAGACGAGAGGAAGGTTGCTGAGGTGGTTTGAGGTCGTGTTGGTGGCTGGTTTGCAAGGGATCAACCGGGAATGCGCTGTTGGGTAGGTTCTTCTACCTACATGCGTTCTTCAATGGGTTTCGCGTGATCCAACCGTTGGATCTGTTGATCCTCATGTTTGTAGATGCTTCTTACCTATTAAAATAACTGATTTGAGTTCTTAATCTGAGGTTCGAGGTTTTGCTTATAATATTGTTTTTTTGAGGGTGTTTTGGTGAATTGCTAGGGAGACCAATAGGCTAGAGGGAACCCTCGTCGTTCTTTTTCCGCGTTGGTTAGGTTCCGGTTCGCGTCGCCCGGCCCGGTTGGGCTTTCGCGAGTCGGGGCGCGACAGCCTTGGTATGGATACCAACGCTTATTTTGCTATTTCTTGAAGGAATGAAGGAAAAATAGGTTTTTGCTGGTTTTATGGCAAGGAGGACTCTGCTAAGAGGACGAGGCAGGAAGAATATTTGGGTGTGACGATGGAGGAGACTAATGAGATGATGAATTTTGGATCGAACAGAAGGAGATCAATAACGGTATCCTATACCTCGATGGACTTCTTCTTTTAAAAATTTAACTTTGTGTTTTGGGTTATTTTGATACCTTTGTTCATTAGGTGTATGTGCACTTTGGTGTATTTATATAGAGCAAAGCAACAACTTTATTTTCCTTCATGTCGGCAGCAATATGCCATGATTATGCTTTTCTTTGATAGATTGATGTTGAATTTTGTTTCTGATTTATAGCCTAAACAAAGGGAAAGAAGGAAAGGGTCAATCTCCCCGTCGAATTTTGTTTTTATGTCGGATTGGGCCTAACTTACGTAGGCAATGTCGACTTGGGTCGGCCCGGCGCAAAGCCCACTAATGAGAGGTTTATTATTTTATGATTTAATTTCTTTAGTTTGTGAGAAAATTTCCCATGGAGAAGATGGAGGCGGAGGGGAGCGTTGCCTATGATGAACCTCTTGGCGGTGATGCGGAGGCGAATGACGCCATAGAAGCAGAGGAAGACGATGGGCGTGGTGAATTCGGAGGGGAGGATGAGGGCAGAATCTAAGGGGAGGGAGAGGAGATCGAGGAGGAGTATAGGTTGGAATTCGATGGGGAGGTTGACCCGCTCTACTTGGCTCAGCAGGGCGGCGTCGACGACAACGTCGAGCTCTACGAGCAGTTCAAGAACCTCGAGTGCGAGGCCCTCGCCCAGCGTAAGCGGAAGGCCCTCGAGCAGCTGCCTTGGTATGGATACCATCGTTTATTTTGCTATTTCTTGAAGGAATGAAGGAAGAGTAGGTTTTTGTTGGTTTTATGGCATGGAGGACTTTATGGCAGGGAGGACTCTGCTAAGAAGACGAGGAGGAGGATTTTTTTGTTGTGACGATGGAGGGGATTAATGAGATGATGAACTTTTGATAGAAAAGAAGGAGATCATGAACGGTATGATATACCTCGATGGACTTCTTCTTTTAAAAATTTAACTTTGTATTTTGTTTTATTTTGATACCTTTGTTCGTTAGCAGTATGTGCACTTTGGTGTATTTATATAGAGCAAAGCAACATTTTTGTTTTCCATCATGTCGGCTGCATTATGCCATGATTATGCTTTTCCTTAATAGGCAGATGTTGAATTTTGTTTCTTATCTATAGCCTAAACAAAGGGGAAGAAGGAAAGGGTCAACCTCCCGGTCGAATTTTGTTTTTATGTCAGACTGGGCCTAACTTACGCAGGCAAGGACGACTTGGGTCGGCCCGGTGCAAAGCCCACTAATGAGAAGTTTATTATTTTCTGGTTTAATTTCTTTAGTTTGCGAGAAAATTTCTCATAGAGAAGATGTAGGCGGAGGGGAGCGTCGCCTATGATGAACCTGTTGGCGATGATGCGGAGGCGAATGGCGCCATGGAAGCAGTGGAAGACGATGGGCGTGGCGGAGTTGGAGTGGAGGATGAGGAGGGCGGAATCGAAGCGGAGGGAGAGGAGATCGAGGAGGAGGAGGAGTATAGGTTGGAATTCGATAGGGAGGTTGACCCTCTCGATTTGGCTCAGCAGGGCGGCGTTGACGACATTGTCGAGCTCTACGAGCAGTTCAAGAACCTCGAGTACGAGGCCCTTGCCCAGCGAGAGCAGAAGGCCATCGAGCTGTTGTCTCGGTATGAATACCATCGTTTATTTTGCTATTTCTTGAAGGAATGAAGGAAAAATAGGTTTTTGTTGGTTTTATGGCAGGGAAGACTCTGCTAAGAAGACAAGGCAGGAGGAATATTTTGGTGTGACGATGGAGGGGATTAATGCGATGATGAACTTTGGATCGAAAAGAAGGAGATCAAGAACGGTATGCTATACCTCGATGGACTTCTTCTTTTAAAAATTTAACTTTATATTTTGTGTTATTTTGATACCTTTGTTCGTTACGTGTATGTGCACTTTGGTGTATTTATATAGAGCAAAGCAACATCTTTGTTTTTCATCATCAGCTGCAATATGCCATAATTATATTTTTCCTTGATAGGCAGATGTTGAATTTTGTTTCTTATCTACAGCCTAAAAAAAGGAGAAGAAGGAAATGGTCAATCTCCCTGTCGAATTTTGTTTCTATTTCTTTTTTCAGAAACACTTTTTAGAGGTTGGACTGGGCCTAACTTACGCAGGCAAGGTTTACTTGGGTCGGCCGGGCCCAAATCCCACTAATGAGAAATTTATTATTGTGTGGTTTAATTTCTTTAGTTTGTGGGAAAATTTCCCATGGAGAGAAAATGGAGGCGGAGGGGGGCGTCGCCCATAGAACCTCTTGGCGGTGATGCGGGGGCGAATATAGAGAGTCGAGGACTAGGTTGGCCGAGTTGATAGCTTGAGACTTTTTCCGCCCCAACGTATTGCCTCAGAGTGTTCTGGCTCTTCTTGTGGATGATTCCTTCCGTGTATGCATAGGATTCAGGAAGCTAGACAGTGTGGCAGAGAAGAGTACGTGTCCGCTAGAGTACGTTGATGATGTATTAGCAGCTGAGAGATTCGTCGACGACATCACATCTACTTGCGCGTTGAGGAGGAGCTTGAGCGATATTTAAAGACCACGTCACAGTTGCCGAGGGAATGTCGACGTTATGAGACTTATAGTGCAAGATTTTGGCCTTCAGTGGCAGGACTTTGCGGACAAATTGTGTCAACGGCATGCACATTAATCAATCCAACTGAGATCGAGACAAACATGCGATGATAGAGATCAAAAACTATGTTCGAGATCCAAAAAGGATATCTCCAGAATTGTAGGACCGTTGACCAGGATGACCAAGAAGTCAGAGCTCTTTGTCTTAAAGACACGATGTCAGTGCTTTTAAGGGTGATAGTCATCAGTGGTTGCTAGAGAAACTAGAGCAGCTTTAGTGGATTGGTCAGCTCTTTGGAGACAGATATTCAGCTCGAACGAGTTTCGAGAACCAGATGTCAAACAACTTTATTTGATGATTCGGAGTATGCCAACACTTTAACCAGAGTCATGATGACGTGGAGCGATAACGACAAAGAGTTTATAGAAGATCTTACCCCGAGGTGTATCTCCTGTTTTGTGTGGGCGTTGGTGCCCTTTGCTGTGTGATTGCTCAGATTGTGAGCCTACTGATACGACTTGAAAAGTGTCGTAGTCTTAACAAGTCTATTCAAAATTACAAATTTATAATCAAACTACTAACTAACTACTTTAAGGGTAGATAGCAGTGAGTCCGAGTCGAATCCACAGGGAATGCGTAGGAAAATAATTAAACTACTAAACTCAATCTAAGTTTTCCTACCGATAAGTTGATGAAAGATTTAGGATTGAAATTAAACTAAGTTTATACTAAATGATTAATAAATACGAGAAAAGATACCATGGAGTTCTTAATCAGTAACTAAGGTTCTACCAAGTCTTCCTAAGATCAGGGCATGCAAACATGATGAATGGCTTTCTAATAGTTGATAAGTGAATGGCTAGTTCTCCTTATCACTCAACAAGTTCTGTTTAGGATTCCTTGTTGGCAAGAACAATTATCTAATTATCAGTGACCGAATGATTAGTTACGTTCACTGCTAATGAACCCTCTTATTAGGATGAATTTATCGCAAATAATAACATGGATATGGATTTAGGTGTAAGATTAAGATGGGTTAGCATCTTGATGGCCAAATCTACAAAAGTAGGATGTACGAAGGATTAGGGATGGAACGTAGTGGGACTAGCACTACTATAGTGGGACTAGCACTATACAATCCCTAATCACGAAGAAGATTTCATCCGAGATACCATGGGATTAGCATGGTCCTCTTATTTGGATGAATCCAATCCAAGCCCTAGCATACACAAGCTCCGGAATCAAGTGCAAATAAGAACAATCCAAACATCCAGCAATAAATCGACACCAAGGTATAAAAGAAAATAGAAATCTATCCATATAAGCCAAACAATCATGTATACAAGCCCTAGATCTCATAAATCCATAATAGAAATCTTAGTTACATCATAAGAATCCCATGGTAAAAAGTTAGCTACTCATCTTTAGGGTTTGATCCATAGATGAAGGTTGATGAAGCTCTTCCGCCATGGATTTCCTCCCAAAGATCTCAAAGAAACGTTAAAAAGAAGAAGGAAATTGTTCTCCCTCTCCAAGGGAGAGAAAAGACCCTGAAAAACCCTAAAAGATGCCTATTTATAGCCTAGGTATCCACCTTAACTCGGATTAGATCTTGGCCCTTGATTTTGCTTGATAAATATCAAGGAAACGGTCATTTTCGAGTCCGATCGATCGAACTATGAGCGTCCGATTGATCCGGTGCATAAAAATCGTCAATTTCTCACTTTTCCCGAGTCCGATCGATCCGTCTCTGGGTGTCCGATCGATCGGACTCAGTAGGAGCGATCGAGGGATCGATCGGGAGGTGAATAGTTGAAAAAAATAGGTTCTGTGAGGTTTCTGCATAGTCCGATCGATCGGACTCTGGGTGTCCGATCGATCGGACCCTTCAGCGTATTTACTGCTTGCTATCCAGACTGCGCCATCGGTACTAAAATTGCCGTAACTTCCTCTAGGAAACTCGGAATCACGAACCGTAAAATTCTACAGAAACTAGACTTCAAGAGCTTTCCAACCATATATGGCTCATCATCTGGTTCTTCCTGAGCAGGTACAGGTTAATCTTCAAAGCCAATCCATCTTCATTCCTTTGCTCCTAGCATGTCTTTATTTGTCCGTTTTAGCACCAAACATGATCTAATCGTTATTGAAGGCTCTTATACCTGAAATACATCATAGACTATTAAAATAGCATTGCTCGGAGACTAACGAGACCTAGTTAAAAGGGTGATTTGTGCACTTTTCAAGTCTTATCACCTACTAACCTTCTCGTATTGTGCATGTGTGTTTGTTTTTGTTTTGTTGTTTTTGACCCTACCCTTATCGAATTTCGAGGACGAAATTCCTTTAAGGGTGATAGGTTGTGAGAACCCATATCTCCAACCCGATTCGACCGCGTAGGTCGAGGGTCTGGTTTGTTTGGCCCGATTGACCTTACTTAGCGATCTCTTTTGATCGATGCAGCTCCGGGGGTAATTTGGTAAATTACCCTTGGCGGAGTTGGTTTCGCACATGTGTAGCGTACACATGATCTTGTAATGATGTATGTGCTTGATTAGACCATTAGATGAATATCATATCGGAAGATCTGAGTTCGATCGCTTGATCGAGATATGAGCGGATGGGATCATATCTAGCCGATCGGATGGCCTGATCTAATCTTAGGCCGATCATATAAAAGCCAAACTTCCCTCTCGTCGGAGGCGGAGAGAGAGGGAGAGAGACGACATCGCCGGCGACGGCGAGGGCGGAGACCTTGGCTACGGCGACCGCCCGTAGGCGACCCACGACCGGAGGAGATCGTGACCGGCGGAGAGCTTGGAGCTCGGGGACGACGACGCGGCTGGAATAGGAGAACATCTCGACGCCCAGAAGTAGGGTTTCTGATCTAATCTCTTGATTAGGCTCGACTAGAATAGGGTTGGCTTGATGCATGATTCCTTGGTTCCCTTGACTGTTTGGTTGAGTTGTTTGTGACCGGAAGATCTCGATGCATGCTAGCTCTCCTTACTGCTCCGTCGGATGCTTGCTAGCTTAGGATCTTGGTTGCTTTGTGGATTTCGTGGCCTCCTGTTGATGTGCTTCTCTTCTCTGGTTTTTGATGGATCCCGATGCTATGCCATGCCTAGTCTTCTCTCCCCTGTTTTTGGTTGGCCGGATACTTGAGATTCCCGATTTCCATCGGATCTTCTGGCGTTTGGTTTGGATTCCTTTCCCTTTCCCCGGTTTGATGGATTTAGATGCTAAGCTATGAGTTGGTTTGGATTTGCTTGGATTTGCATATTGACTTGGTTGATTGCTGCGACGGTTTGGGTTTCCAATTCGTGGCTCTGTTCTTGGGTTGCTGTTTTGATTTCATAGCTGAGTTTGGGTTTTATAGCTGAGTTTAAGTTTTGGATTTGCTTGGGTTGCTGGATGCCGCAGGGGGTTTTCTGGGTCTTCTGGGTCGGGGCGTGACAGACGCCATGGAAGCAGAGGAAGACGATGGCCGTGGTGGAGTCGGAGGCGAGGATGAGGAGGGCGGAATTGAAGGGGAGGGAGAGGAGATCGAGGAGGAGGAGGAGTATAGGTTGGAATTCGACGGGGAGGTTGACCCTCTCGACTTGGCTCAGCAAGGCGGCGTCGACGACAGCGTCGAGCTCTACGAGCAGTTCAAGAACCTCGAGTACGAGACCCTCGCCCAGCGCAAGCGGAAGGCCCTCGAGCAGCTGCCTGGGTATGGATACCAGCGTTTATTTTGCTATTTCTTGAAGGAATGAAGGAAAAATAGGTTTTTGCTGGTTTTATGACAGGAAGGACTCTGCTAAGAAGACGAGGCAGGAGGAATATTTGGGTGTGACGATGGAGGAGATTAATGAGATGATGAACTTTGGATCGAAAAGAAGGAGATCAAGAACGGTATGCTATACCTCGATGGACTTCTTTTTTTAAAAATTTAACTTTGTATTTTGTGTTATTTTGATACCTTTGTTAGGTGTATGTGCACTTTGGTGTATTTATATAGAGCAAAGCAACATCTTTGTTTTCCATCATGTCGGCTGCAATATGCCATAATTATGCTTTTCCTTGATAGGCAGATGTTGATTTTGTTTCTTATTTACAGCCTAAAAAAAGGGGAAGAAGAAAAGGATCAAAAATGAAACTTACTCCTGAAGTCTCAAGGAAACTTGGTGATGCCAATCTTTGTATAGCATCTGAAGCATATGACCAGGTATGAGACTGCTGGTTAACGTTAAATTTTCATCAGGGCTTTGTTTGCTCTGTTTCCTGAGAATGAATATTTCTTTTCTCCTCACTTCTACTAATATGATGGCTTAACTTAACTCTTAATCAGTAAGAGTTACTATAGCTAAACATGTTAAGACCTCTTTTCATTTGAATTGATTCTTTGACTTTAACCATGCTAACCTTCCTATTTGTTGAATAATGATTTGTTGGAAAGCTTAGCACACACTGTAATGAGAAACATGCTCATACTAGTATAATTAAGATTCTTTTGACTAGCATTGGCTTTTGACCATCACTATAGATCATCTATACTCAGGAGACTTATATGCATAGCAAAATGCTATAAATGAGAACATGCACAAAACACTTTTAACATAATATGACGAGTAGGTGGGAACAATCAATGAATGGCAGAGAGCGATTTTGATGGAAAACCGTAAGTATAATAATCTTTTGTCAGCGAGAAAGCCATGCTCATAAAGCACTTGATATAACTGCCATATTCACTTCCCCATGGTACACATATTCTCAGGAACCAAAATACATTACAAATTAGAATTGGATTTTGATGGAAAACCCTGCATTCTCAACACATGCATGTGTGTTGGGTTTGTCAACGCAACTGATTTAAAAGGCCAATTACATGGCGCACAGCTGTCGGAATGAGTTTTCTGTTACTCCAACATTTGTTGTTAGACCAGCATTTGATGTCACATTCCAAAGAGACTTCGAATAGCATGCTTTCCTTCTCTGTTATAGATGTATAGGATCCATAGGATCAAGTTTGTATGAGAGTTCCATGTTGACACAATGATCCATGCCTGTTAGACACAGTTCTGGACATAATAGTTTTACGGAAATTAATATATTCATGCACAATACTAGGGTTGAGCAAAACCGAACCGAACCGAACAATTCGGTTCGGTTTTTCGGTATATTCGGTTTGGTTCGTTTTTTTTTTTTTTTGTCAAAAATTCGGTTTTCGGTTCGGTTTCGGTTTTTATTTTTAAAATTCGGTAAATACCGAAATACCAAAATTTTTAAAGTTATATACCTTATTTCGGTTCGGTTTTATATTGTAAGTAAAAAACTACGAATTATTTCGGTTTTTTCGGTTCGGTTCGGTTTTTACATGAATTCGGTTCGGTTCGGTTTTTAAATTAGTGTACCGAATTAATTCGGTTCGGTTCGGTTTTATGCACTAATTCGGTTCGGTTCGGTTTTTTAAATTATGGTATTTCGGTATTTCGGTTTGGTATGTACCGAATACTCACCCTTACACAATACTCTAGACTTCACAGGAGTTGTGTCCAGGAATTGACTTGAAACCAGAATATGGTTTTGAGTTCCATCAAGTCCTGAAGTTTTTTTCTCTCAAAATTGTAGTAATGCTGTATAATTGCAAATTTTTTCTTCATAACATGATTTCAGGGATAACTGTGGGGAAGCTTAAGATTTGAAGGAATCCTTCTTTTTTGTAAATCAACAACATTCTCGAAACAGGCTTTTTATACCTATAGCTAATATCTAGTAGATGAATGTACCTGTAGTTTTAAAGCTTCGTCTTAATGCATCAGATAATTTCCCTAAAATTATTGCATTTGTTATTACAGGCAATTTCTATATTGGAGGAGATTGTGCGCCTTGCACCAAATTTGCCTGATGCATACAAATCACTTGGTATTGTCTATGAGAAGAGGAATGATAGGAAAAAGGCTCTCAACTTTCGTATGATTGAGGCTCATTTGTCCCCCAAGGATGTATATCTTTGGAAAAGCCTTATAGATTGGTCCATGTGAGCATTCTTGAGTATTTTATTCTCCTACATGCACAGTTTGCTAAATGGAGTGTCTTTACTTGAAAAGTGAAATTTTCTTTCTAATAGTATGAATTACTGTACTATGTAGCATTTAACCTCCTTTAATGGAAATTTAATTCATAGATTCTCTTATTCTTTTTCATGCATTTGTAGAATTCACAAAATGTAGCGTATGTATGCTTTCTCTTATAACACATTGTCTCCTTCTGACTTGCATAGACCGAATAATCTTTTTCAATTTTCAAACATCTTGTCCTATTTATTATCTTGTCGTAGCTCAGATCCTTGTCAATGAGCTGTTTTATATTTGCTTTATGATATTTCATTTCTTCAATTTGCATAATATCTTGACCTACAGCCTTTTGATTTAGGGATCTCAGCAACCTTTTATTATAAATCTGTGTTTTAAAGCATGGAGGCATCACTGCCATCATGTTCAAATGTATGAGTTCTCCTGACCAGGGTTTACGCTTCCAGTTACTAGCATTGCCAGTGTGGGCATGGTCTGTGCTGGTTGACACAGGTGTGCCGAAAATACATGTACCATGCCAATATTCTGTGGCACCATAAGTATCGGCACGCATGGAAATCCATTCTTCTAACTTCTTCCTCCATCTTAAAGCCAATGATAACCTGTTTCAATGTTCTTCTTTTGTTATCGTTGTTTGAACTTGAGTACATTATGGGTGTTAATATCGGCACTTAATAAATTGGTATCGTAGTATTGATGCAGTGATGAGATTGTTTTTTCATTCTCTATAGCAAGTAATGCTTGTGTTTCAGAATTTTTTAAGCTCATATTACGAGTAAACAGTTCGGGACATCTTGCAAAATGCATTATATCCCTAAAATCAAGGAAGAGACTGCCCCAAAAGACCAATTTACCTCCAATGAAGCTATTAGGTCTCCAAAGGGCTACTTGCTCATTTAGAGGAACTGCCAACTTTCGACGAATTGAGATTTCAGGCAATTTCTTAATGATAAGGGTTGAGATAGGCTAGAAATACTAGGATTAATGTCCTATAATTTTCCTCAGTTTTTTTAATGCATTCTATTTTTGCTTATTTCATTGTTTTTGTTATTATTTGTATGAACCATCGAACCAAAACCAAAGCTGCTGAAACCACTGTGATTGCAGAACCTTTTTGTTTTGGGCCTATTTGCTCTCTTATTTTTGAAACAGCATAAAGAATTTTGAGTAGTTTAGAAGCCTAATATATTTAGCTTATTGTTACCAGTGCCTTTGACAAGTATTATTTTGTTTAATGTAGTAAAGAAGGAAATACAGGTCAAGCTAGATATTGTCTTTCAAAGGCTATAACTGCAGATCCGAAAGATGTTGGTCTAAGATTTCTTCGTGCACATCTACATTGGTCACTTAATGAATATCTCAAAGCTGCAGAATGTTATGATCAAATATTGGGACTCTATCCTGCAAATCTTCGAGCACGCAAAATGGCTGCAAAGGTGAAGATTCTATGTATTTTATGTTTCATTCTCTTCTTATATTGGGTATTTAGACTGCATGGAGTTTGGTTTTTTGAAGGGTGTGTATGTTTGTTGGAGTTGAGGATTTCCTTGCCAGCTGGCATGCTGTGCCCACATTGGCAATGGTAGTGACTGGCATGGAGCATGCCAAAGGCACAGAAATCGATGGGTTCATGGGTTGTACACATTTGGTTCCCAGAATTTCGCAATCATTGCTTGTTTTCTTTGTTTCTTTTTTACCTGGTTCGTCCTTTAATTACACAAGCTTTTTGCATGCTTTTCGGAATGTGTTTGGTAAGCTTCACTCCTTTGGTGAGTATCTATTTCCAGAAATTTGATAGATAATCATGGATTTCCGAATCACAAAGGCTTTCATCTTGGTTCTGGAGGAAGAAAATCGTTTAGAATTACAAAGGCAAGGCAGATTTGTTTTCCCCTTGGGTTCTGGCTGACGCTTTGCTATACGCTGGAATGTCAAGATCCAAATGGCTGGCTGTGCTTCCGATTACAACTCTTGTTTCTGAGAAAAGTTTTACACCCTTAAAAACATGTAAAATGGTGTGTGTGGTAAACAGATCTTTTGGTGATATTTTATTAAAGTCAAGGATCAGTTTCCTTAGATAAAAGCAATAAATTGACGGCATGATAGTTTATTTCTCGATTTGGTTAAATGCAGTGAGAATGAAACACTGATTAAGTCAAATTTTTTCCAAGGCAATATGTGCAGATTTGAAAGATGTGGGTCCTGTATTTGACTGTGCATTACACTTCTTGGAACTTGGGGAGTATAAGAAAGAAAAGATTTAATGATCAAAGAGTAGGATTCTATCCTGCCTGAGACCTCACAAAATGGCTGCCAAGGTTAACAGTTTATTTATGCTGCATATCTTTAACTTGTTACATTAGTTTATCACCTAGTAGTAAATTATAACTGTTAATTGCTGTAGATGTTAGCTGAATGCGCATTTCATAATATACTTCAAACTCTTAGGAGCAAGGCCTTAACTTCTAGTTCTGGTATAAGCACAAGGTTTAGGGTACTAAGATGAAGGTAAAATGAGGCTAGGATTGGGCAAGTCATGGTAATGAGAACATGGATTTTGTTCCTCTTGAATGGGTTCCTTTTATGATATGTTTTTGAATCTCAGATACAGTTCTCAAGACATGGCTGTCCGGAAGTTCACTATATGTATTCTGTAATTTGTCATCCTATGGAAGGTTGTACATCGATAAAACCTGCCTTTGACTTTTGCTAGCACACAACTGTTTGGTACCCATTTTTTTAAATCAAGGGTCTTCTCTATTGCTGCGAGCATTAATTCACTACATGGTGAATTATGATTTTGTGTTGAATACTTGTGGCTGGTCTCGTCGAATGACTGTAGCTTACTGCTTTACTGTAGTCTCAGATGAGGAAACATCTTCAGATTTGCCCTTTTTTTTTAGTAGTTTTCTTTTAGTTATGTGTAAAATTTCCTTGACTGGAACTTGCGCTTTTGTTTCTAAGAATGATGTTAGGAATTATTTCTATATTCTTTGCAAAAGGCATTTGTTTTGATTTTCTAATGATTTCTCCCGTGAGTCAATTTAATGAGGTTTGCATGGAGTGACTTATTTGAATTGGATGTTGTAGAAAAAATTGGCTGAACAGTGTGGGTGTTGTAATAGCAGGCATTCTAAAATGTTCAAAACTGTCACTAAAGTAGACTTTTACCAAATATGGAACTAAGACACTTCTTCTGAATTTTTTTTCTTTTTCTTTTTTTGCTTCTTCAAGATGTACCAGAAATGCAGTCAAATTGAGAGGGCTATCAGTGTTCTGGAGGACTATGTCAATGATCATCCTTCTGATGCAGATCTCAATGTTCTAGACTTGCTCATTGAATTATATATGGAAAACAACATGCATCTTAAAGCACTAAAGCAGATTGAGCATGTTACTTCTTCTTATGGCTCTGAAAAGGAGAAGCTGCTAGATAGAAAAGTGAAGGGCGTAATTTGCCACATGTATCTTGGAAATCTAGAGAACGCCGAGGTCTGTCATCTTCAACTTATACGGCATTCAAATTTCTAGTTTAACATTAAGACATGTTCAGACTTTCTAGAGCAGCAATACTGAACAATTTTATTTGCTGTTCTGATTTCCTGCTGAGTTGGTGATGGGAACTTACGTTAGGCGTGCTAGTTGTTATTTGAGTCTTGAGATAGTTTCAATTGAATGTTGGAATCCAAATGAGAACAGGCTATAGCTTTAATATACTAGTTATTTGATTATTCAATGTTATTTTTCTTTTTCTTCTGAAATCATTCTTCTGTAAGTTCTATTTGTTGCATTCAGAATCTTCTCCAAGATTTCCAATTGGTGGATGCTGAAAAGTACAGTGAATTGATTACTGAAGTTGCTGACTCGCTTACAAAGCTTGGGCATTTTAGTCATGCTTTGAAGTTTTACTTTCTACTGGAAGGCCAAGCTAGTCATGATAATGTAAGGTAAACCACGTGGTGGTTCTGATTTTGAAATAGCTTAGTGCTCTGCAACACTTTTGTAAACCGCTTCTAATTATTGGCCAAATAGCTTGTATCATCTTATGGGTGTTTATGTAAGTTAAATATTCATAGCTGACATAAGTTCCAATCATTTTGCTTGTTGCATTACCTGGAGTGCCTTAGGCCATTATTGTTCTGCAGGTCATTTTTTTGGATAGTGACCGGAGACCATGGATTGCACGCGCCGTGCCGGCAGCCTGGTGGCACGCGCCGTGCCGGCAGCCTGGTGGCACGCGCCGTGCCACCAGGCTGCTGGATGCGTGCCGGACCGGCACGCCCCCGTGCCATTCTCGTTTTTCTTCCTCCTCCTCCTTCCTCCTTCTCCTCCTACTTCTTCTTCTTCTTCTTGGCACGGTACGGTGGGGTTTCGATGCCGCTAACCCCTGGCACGCACAGTGCCGGACCGGCACGGAAATCCATTCTGGAGACTACAGTGTTCTTTATAGAATTCTCATGTTATAAAGTTGCATGCATGCTTGTTACTGAATAGAACTGCTGGCTGGTTCCTCCCACTTCATATTCTTTTGTGGGAACTAATTCTGCAACATGCTAAGAACTATCATTGTGCAGCATTATGCCTTATTGCCTTAGAGTCGAAATTAGGTGAATTGTTTTAAGTAGGTTGCTTAAGAAAATACATAAGTAAGTTTATTTTAACTTCACATACATACAGAAGCATTAAGTTCTTTCAAAATGTACATGCATTGGATGTTGTACTATATTGTTTAGGCTAAATGTTTATGGATTATTTAGTAGTTTGCTCTTCTAGAAATAAGAGATAGCTGAGAGTGGAAATAGACCTAATGTCTTCTAAGAGAAAGGAGGAAAGGGACTATTAGTAGCAGAAGATATGTTCTTGTGTGCTGGGGCTTAACCTTTGGATTAGAGATGGTGCCATTCACTTATGTTGCCGAAACAACAACCAATGGTTTGTTAGCCATGACTGGAGTTCAAACCAATGGCTCATATCATCTGAGCAGGTCAAGATATTTGCCAGACCCTTTTCACACAAGATAGTGCTTTAACAAGGATGAAGATGATTTTAGAGGAGAGGATTTTACCCCAAAAAGGCAATTAGAGATTCTTGTTGTGTGGTTAATGTATAATCTGAAGTCTGAAGGAAATGTGAAATCTACCTGGTGGTGGTAAATATTTAAATATGCTACTTGACTATTCCTTCTTTAGCATATTTCTCTTACTAGTTTAGAAATTTTTATATTTTAGCCAGTCCTGAATTTGGCTAAATGATTGCTCAGCTCATCACAATATTAGGTACAGAACTGTTATATTGCTGGTTATGCAATGTCGTAAAAACAGTTAAAATATCTGCAAGTCATGTCTTATAATATCTTCTGCTTTTTTTCGCTTCTACTTGTAGGTTACAGAGCTGAATTTTTCTCTGAATTTTCTCAGGGGAATCTACATCTGAAAATTGCTCAATGCTATTCATCTTTGATGGATTCTAGCAAAGCTATCTCTTTCTTCTACAAAGGTTCTATAGCGCTTGCTTTATTTTGCAGTTGTCTAAGAAACAAACTAGATGATTATTATTTAATAGCTCATTGATCTTTGGTTAATTTGTTCTTGACGTATCCTTTTTTTTGGGATGTGCATATTTTGTAGGCAGTACAGAAACCCCATGTCTTAGCCTGTCTTTGGTTAACCACTGCTGCTATGTGTTTGCTACTTTCCTTAACCACTTCGTCTATGCTAATTTCCAGTTTATTGCCTAGCTTGCTGTCAAGAACCCTTCAAGCAATAAGGTGGTAGTGGAGGGTGGGTGAAAATCCTGTCATACACCAATATGTGTTTATCTTAATCTTTGTGGCTTTAGCCACTATACAGCTTTAGTGCAGGAGCATTAAGGGGTCGGACGTGTCAAACACCAAACATAAGTAAATTTAATTATTGCATGTATTCAGTTCAAGAAGTTTTAGTCTGAGGCTCTGCATGTTGTTGTTACATTTTCCAGAGAACCTCTGGAATGTCGACATTTCTTTCACCTAGTGCTTTCTATATAAAGAGATCGTGCTTATGCTCCAAGCATGATAGCTTACTCAAGTTTATTTAGCAGCTGACCGAAGCCGAGAACATACCAGGATAGGACGAAGAAAAAAAATGCACTCACCCATGTACTCACACAAAGGAAAGAAGCCATCGTTTGTCACGACTTGCTAGAGCAATAAAAGTCAATACTTCTGAAGCTATGATATTATATTATAGTAGAACTCTTTCATTAGGAGTACTGTTCGATTTTAGAGAATGCTCAATTAGGTATGCTATTCATTGTCTAGAGTCTGAACTTATGAAGCTGATGTCTTTTACACTCCATTATTCTCGCAAGATTTGTGATAGAGCAATAAGTTGGAATTTGTCTGTGTTTTCTTTCAGCTTTGTCTACAATGGAGGACAATATTGATGCCCGTTTAACCCTATCTTCCCTTCTTCTCAATGAAGGAAAAGAAGATGAAGCAATTATTTTGCTTTCCCCTCCTAAAAATACAGGTAAAATATGTCTAGAGAAGAATTATTGTCTTGCCCTGTATAAGAGTTTTAGGAATTATCATGATGGATTCGTCTTTTAGCTACTGTTTGTTCCTTAGCTGAATCTACAGTACAGAATCCTTCTCAGTGTTCTTGTCTTATTTGTTTTGCAGATACAGTAAGTGCTTTAAATTCTGCACAAGTAAAATCGTGGTGGCTAAATGGAAAAGTGAGAATGCAGCTTGCTCAAATTTATCGTGCAAAAAGGATGGTTGAGAATTTTGTGGAAGCAATCTTCTTACCCATTAAGGAAACACTCATTATCGAACAAATGAATCAGAAGGTAGAAGCATAGAATACTCTAAAAGCATCATTGTTGAATTGCTGTGTTTGCTCATGTGGTAATGAGTTTTCGGTTGGAAAAATAAGCTTACTTACGGAATGCAATGTGGTATAAGTATTCAATAACATATGGAAATAATATTTTGAGAGTGCTGAAGGATGCAAATCTGTTTTAAACATTGTTGTGATGTCGTAAAATAGTTCTTTTTCTAATTTATGTTGCAATCAAGCTTTTTTCCTGCTACTTTTTACCATGTGATGTCCACTTTTTAAGCTGTGGTAGTTGTTTTATATTGGCTTTATATGCCGTACTTTGACTATAGTACTTCTGCTCTTTCAAAGGTGAGACCAAGGAAAAAGCTCGAAAATAAGGTTCTTGCTGAAAGAGTGAAACTGTTGGACAATCAACAGCAGGCTGACAATTTGTTTCATCGATTCAAACCAATTGCAACTACATCAGAATTGTGAGTGTCGGTTATACAAAAAGCTTTCTTGTTTTCCTAGTACTGCATGCAAAGGTGCTAATTTGCATGTTTTTTGTTGCAATGGCAAATGTGGTTACATATTGAATTCGTGCACATATTTCTCTTGATGTGCTCAGTTGTATGTTAGAGTTGCTGCTCAATTGTGACTTTTCTCATCAAAGGTTAATAAATGTATTTGAGTTTTATACTATGCACTAGATCCCTCATGGTGTAGGCTTGTAGCAGTCACAAGTTCTTCCGCCTTTATGCTAAAAACTGCTGTAATTTACTTCACAGCACTTTGTGAGCACATTAGCTGGTTTATACTCTTACGCTAGGAAGCATGGACACGGAGACGTGACATAAATATGACACGACACCGACACGCCGAGACAACGATTTTCGTAAAATGCAGGACACGACACGGCAAGGACACAGACCAAAAAACTGTTTATATATGATATGTGCAAGAATTTTATCGGAAGATACATGATTAAATAATGTTTAAAAATTATATACTTTTTAGGTTAAACGTTGATGCCACTGTCAATTAGTGCACCAATTGGCATTAACTTGCTGGATTTTAAGGTTAGGGCTTTAGATTGCGGAAGATGGGAAAAAATGGGAGTCACTTCTAAACCCGATACTGTGTCTAAACTTCACCCAACAAGGAAGACGACAATGGCTGTGTTGTTGTACGTCCATGGTTTGTTGGTCACATGACAGACCTAAAAAAAAAAAGGAGACGCCGAGAAAGTGTCGGACACGTGTCTGACGAGTGTCCTGACGTGTGTCCTGACGAGTGTCTTGCTGCTAGAAGTGTTGGTGCTTCTTAGCTCTTAGGAGCTGTCATGTAAGTCTACATATTTATCTACTACATAAAGTAAGGTGGGTTATGACGTGGCATCTGAGTCATAACCCATCTTAGAGAGAGAGGGGGGGTTACCCGTGCCAGGTGGTGGCATGGGGAGCCCACCTAGTGCATGTGTGTGTGTACATACAGACACAGAGACAGAGAGAGAGAGACAGACACAGACACATACACACACACACAGAGGGGGGGTTACCCGTGCCAGGTGGTGGCATGGGGGGCCCACCTAGTGCATCTGAATTAATTGATATATGATCCTTGAAGTCCTGTTATTTACCGGATAAATTATTTTTGCAGTGAATCAATCCTAATTAAAATATTTTGCTCCGTTTAGAGATGTTCTCATAGAGGAAACTAGCATTCTCCATGTGGATTTAGATGGTGAAATTTATTGTCACCATAGTTGTTACTGGTCACTGTTCAGTGTGTCCGCTGACAGACAACATGCACTTGTATGGGCAGATTTATGACATTGTCTAGTGATAGGTAATCCACAATGGTAGGATATTTTGTACGTAGTAATCTTTTGCAAGTAATTGCAGGAACCTAATTGTACCCTGAAGTTATCCATTTTTCAATGTCTAAACTACGGTTGAGTATTCAGGACGGAACACTTGGGATCTGGCACCCTCTGAATTTCCTTTGACTACCATACATGATGGTATATGCATCCCAAGTAGCAGCAGTAGCTGTGTCCATGAGGTTGTTGGTCATTTAAGAAACTTGGATCATAGTTCAGTTGCTCACCTAGTTGTTGTTAACACCTAAATTGCATCAAATAAATCCTTTTCGGGTTGCTTCCTTGTTCGCTCAGTTTATATTTCTGATGCTACTATATACACTATGTATCCAAGGTTAAAGGCATATCGGGCAATGAAGTTACTTCAGAAGAAGGAAGCTTTAAAGGAAGAAAAGAAAGCAGCAGCATTAGCTGCTGGCTTGGATTGGCAAAGTGAAGATACTGAAGACGAGGCTCGGGTAGTATTGAGTATTCTGTGTATGGCTTTTGTTTTTGTCTTGTTCATCTAAGAATTGTTTTCTGACAGAAAGAAATATTTTGTTTGTGATATGCGTAGCCTCGAGTAATACAGGAATCTCCTCTGCCAGGATTTCTGAAGGATGAGGATCATTATCAGCTAATTTTAGATGTTAGTATTCTCCTTCATGTGCCTGTTTGCTTTGCCTATGATCTGTTTGGGTATTGAAAACTTCACTCAAGCTTTAGCATGGTGAACTTTTGGTTTATTCTCTGTCATATACGTCTTGGTTCAAGGGACTGTCAATTTGATTTTTGTAGGTAGAAATAGATCTTGTTTAGCTGTCTAAGTTCATTCTTTCATCTCATTCATTCCTTTTAATCTTTAATCTAGGAGCATTAGAAACTTTGAAGAAACCCTAGTTCCATTCCTTCACTTTTAGCACTTCCTCTTCTTCTCCTGTTTACTCCGCATCACCATCTTCTCCACCCAAATTCCCGAGAAATCACCTACTCGATTTTTTTTCCCTTTCTCCCTTGCTTCTTGAATTGACTCCTCTGTCGCCTAGATTGGTTTCATCATCTTTGTTCATCCCCACAATGCTCAGTGGGCAGGATTAATTTCTTGGTTCATGGTTCGAGCGTGAGACTTGGTTGCATCTTCTTCCTTTATTTTGCTTGTTCCAATTCAAGACATGTACTTAACTAGCTTTATGTTTCTCATCTTATTCCAGTGGCTTTTAGCATTTTCAAATATCTTTTTCATATTAACTGTAAATGTTTTAAATTTTTGTTACCAATTTAGCTTTGCAAATCGTTGGCGTCCTTGCGAAGATACTCAGATGCATTACAGATTATACTTTCCACTTTGAAGTTAGCAAGCAACATACTGGCTAAAGAGATCAAAGAGGAGCTTCAATCACTGGGTGCTCGTAAGTATATAATTGCTGCTTTTTCAAAGTCTGATCAAATGCAAAAATTGTGGTTTCATTTATGCAATGTTCCATTTGTGTGACAATTTTGTTTAAGATTGACTAGACTATTAAGGTGAACAATTTCCGGAAGAAAAGTATGATATCAATTATCACATCTTAAATCTATCCATTTGGTCCTTCTTTTCTTACCTGTGCAGAAATTGCAAACAATTCCAGCGATCCAAAGCTTGGATATAATTTTGCGCGAAAAATAGTGCAGCAGCATCCCCACAGCAACGCTGCATGGAATTGTTATTATAAAGTTGTTTCAAGGTATTATTTCCATTTGCATTCCTATCTGTGGGATATTGTCAAGATGTGTGTATGTATACGCATAAGCTACTCTTTTATGATCTATAGATCTAACTTAAGACGAAGCAGTAAATTGTTTCTATAGCAAGCTGGAGAGAAAAAAGAGCCTCCTACCTCATTAAACTTGCACAAGCTGATTTTGCAATAATGATCTATGTTAGATTCTTAGTGATGGTATGCAATTTTCTTGATTTATTTCCAATTTGACAGACTTGGGAATGTGTTTGAGATCAGGTATTCCTTCAAAATTCTAGTGGCTGTTGTGACAGATTTTCCTAGTGATTGTGTCTGGATGACTGTCATTTTCCTCCTGCTCCTCACGTCCTGTCCAAATCTTCAGAGTCATGGAAGAATCTACCAAATTTTCAGTGTTACATAGTTGATAGGTTGATAAGTTTTTTAGGATGTGGTAGGCAGCTGTTCACTGAGGAGTCATAGTGATGGTTGATGCAATGTGGAGATTCCAGTCAGATAGCTTGATCAGTAGGTAAAGTTTCATGCTCAAACCAGTGATCTTTGAAGTTCAGGTGAGATGACTGACAGTGATCCAATTGCATCAAGCTGGAGGAGCAACTCTGAAAATGGACCACGTATGTGATGGTCCTTGAACAAATCTCAGAAGTTGTGAATCACAGTAGGATGAATACTACAGAGATGGTTGCACATGGGTTCTTTTATGTCTGATAATAGAAGAATAGAATAAAAGGAATAGAAGAAAGGGAGGAAATATATGAAGGCCTCCAGTTATTTGTGTGATGGAAGTTATCAAGTGGAACCTAAGCTTGTACTCTGTCAAAAGAGTCGAAGGACACATCATAAAAAATATTCTACATTCCTATATGTCACGGGTTATTAGCACTTCCAATAGCATTTTGCATATGTTAACCTTAAATCTTTTCTAACCTGCGAAATGGTGAAAGGCAACTAGACCAAGTATCATTGGACATCACCCTTTAGTGCATTGTAAGATGTTAACCAAGCAACTTTTGATCTGGAGTAAAGAAAACAAGTCATGGTCATCATGGAACTTGAAACCTGAATTCTTCCTAGGACGTATTTTATTGTTTTGTACTCTCTTTTTTTTGTTTCATTAGTTGAGCCCAATGGCTAATGGCTAAGTAGTTACATGACTTTTTCCAGCCTCTAGGCCTTCCTCACACTCCCAGCAAAATAGGGGTTTTGTACTCTCAATTGTCTTCAAATGATGTACAACCTATAGGGTCTGGTGTTACATGTTTTAATATGGATGTCGATAGAATGAGAATCAGCACTAATTCGAGCAAACTCATTCGTCTCACTTAGGCTGGTCATACGTATATCCAGTATTCAAGTACTGATCATGTATTCTTACTAATTATGCAGGTTTGAGAGTCGATTCCCAAAACATGTTAAATTTCTGCTCTCCATGCGTGGACAGAAAGATTTTGTACCTCGGCTCGTCATCAACGGCCATCAATTCACCATGCTTAGCCAGCACCAAGCAGCTGCTAGGGAATATCTGGAAGCTTATAAAATGCAGCGAGAAAGCCCACTGATCAATCTTTGTGTTGGTATGTGATTGTTTAAGTTTTTAACTCATAGTTCTTTTAGTGGAGATTAAGCAAGCTATTTTTTCTGTGGCAGGCACCGCTTTGGTTAATTTAGCTCTTGGGTTTAGGCTTCAGAATAAGCATCAATGTATGACACAGGGTCTTTCATTTCTGCACAACTATCTGCGCATCTGCAATAACAGTCAGGTTTGATGTATCATTCTTTCTTGTATCTATTTTCACATGCTTTGTCTAGAAACAGGCACTTGGCTGGCTCCGTATGCCTTTCCATCTCAACTATTTACTTCCAAAAGTCATTCATGTTTTAGCTTTTTTTTTTTCATTCTGAAAGTAGTACTTTAATTTTCCTCAAGATTTGTGGATAATCCATAGATAACCCAAAGCAGCTTTCCCTTTTCTATGCGATAGGAAAGTGGATTGTATGACCATTATTGTAAAACTACAACCAGAATCATTGTGTGCCTTCAGCAACTGATACTTGTGACACATTCAAATGAAAACTAAGAAACACAGCTTCTTTTCTTGTTTGAATAGTTGAGCCTATTACCCAGTCTTAGGGTGACAAATCCCCAACTTACTGCATTATTAGTAGCCATCTGCATATTAGCAACTGTCCCGTGCAATAAGCTGCATCGCTCCTATCGGGCATACTGGCATCTGCATTGTAGTCACCACCTGCACCATATGCCACGCCTGCTCCATCCAAACTGAATCACCTGTGAAGGTCACACCCATCCACTATTGGTTTCTCCATAAAGTTGTCATGCACCTCTTTATTGCACTCAATCGGTGGCCTTGGAGATTTGATTCCAAAACCTATCTTTTAGAACACATCAGTACTACCAGTTGAGCTACTCGATTGGTTGGAATCAAGAAAACAGACTTATGATTGCTCTTTTTGATAGTTTTTTGGGATGATTTGCAGGAAGCATTGTATAACGTAGCCAGGGCATATCACCATGTTGGCCTCGTCACATTGGCTGCGTCATACTACGAAAGGGTGCTTGCTATCGAAGAGAAGGACCATCCTATCCCAAAGTTTCCTTACGAAGTGTCTAGTGCTCCAGTGAATCAGAGGCCAGGTTACTGTAACCTTCACAGAGAGGCAGCTTACAACTTACACTTGATTTACAAGAAGAGTGGAGCTGTAGATCTTGCTAGGCAAATTTTAAAGACTTACTGTAACCCTTAACTTATCTATTGTTCTCAATAGTAATCTAACTTGCAATACTAAGGCTTTTCACAGCTGAATCTAAGCACTCAGTAGCCAGAAAACAGATGGTGAAACCAAGTTTTGTTTGAAGAAAAGATTTTTTTTTTTTGATTAGTTGAGCTCGAAAGCTAAGGGTTGTTTACAAAGTCAGGGGGAGGGAATCTAACCCCTCCTCAGCTTGTCAGGCAAAACTGGTGTTCGCAGCTCGACACCATCTGGCGACCCTATCAGCCCTAACATTGTCCTGTCTACAAATATGCAACATACAAATGGACTCAAACTCCATGAATAGACGCCAGACAACCCTCACCAAATTTTCCCCCTCCTTGGGCCAGACCCTTTGCCCCCTCAGGACCTCCACAACCTCTTTGGCATCAGACTCAATGACGATGCGCTTTTCCCCCTTCTCTTTGGCCCATTCCAGAGCTTTACGTACTCCTTCCATCTCCGCCTCAAACACAGACCTAGCTATGATCCTCATGCCTTGTATCCACTTTGGCTCATCTCCTTTCCCAAGTGCCACCACTCCAACTGCTGCCCGGTCGCCATCCACCTCTCGCGATGCATCAACCTGCATGATCGTGACGCCCAGACGGTCCTCCTTGCTTCGTCCTTCCCGGCCTCTGTGCCCCTCCCGGAGGAACTCTTCCGCCATCCTCCTTGCTTTCCTCGCAACCACCTCCGCCGGCTCCCCTCCATTCTCAAACACCCGACCATTACGGTCCTTCCAGATAAGCCACACCGCATAGCCAAGGAGAGCTTGTCGGCGCTGGACGCCCTCCTGGCTGGACGATCGTCCCATGGCCTGTATCAAAGCTTCAGAGCTCCACTCTCCACCGCCCACACCATCGTTCCCTAGCACAATGTCAAGTACTTGAGAGGCAAAACCACACTCAAACAGAGCATGCTCTGCTGTCTCCTCCACGCCGCACCTCGGGCATCCCCTTTCCGACGTCAGACGTAGACTCCACAAGGTGTCACGCACGGGGATCCTACCCC
The DNA here is from genome assembly GCA_963920575.1 of Narthecium ossifragum. NCBI lineage: Eukaryota > Viridiplantae > Streptophyta > Magnoliopsida > Dioscoreales > Nartheciaceae > Narthecium > Narthecium ossifragum. The sequence continues at coordinate 20,100,355 of OY986969.1, forward strand.
GCAAGACCTTCCATATGAACTGCCGAACCCGCGGACCCGCCGGAATTCTCCATACACTGGACCATTTCCTCTGCTCCTCCTCGTCGCAACCCCCACAGTAACGTTGGAGCAGGAGGTTATAAGCCGAGGACGACGAAACCAGCCCATCAGCACTGAGCTCCCAACGGTGTTTGTCCCTCATGCCTGGTAAGGCCGCCGGCAAGGATGTAATGGCTTTAGCCAGCTCCGGGTGGAATAACTCCGCTACTCTCTCACCATCCCACCCAGTATCCGTCTGTAGGTCTCCAACCAGTATGTGATCCAAGTTGTCACTAACCATGCATGGCCTGCTATTGATGGCATCTTCCAGCACCCAACGGTCTTTAAGCACCTCGATCCTGCTCTGTCTTCCAGGTTCCCAACTCAATCCCAGCCGCAAGTCTTCAACTGCATCACAGATCATATGCCAGTGCTTAGACGTGGAAAACTTCCGGCCATGGCTGGGTAAAACACCATGCCATTTATACTTCGCTTTAGCAATCAACGTCCAAATGGATTGTTGATCTTCCAAGAAGACCGCAGCTCTCTTCAGCTTAAGTGCTCTTTGCCATATGCTGTAATCTCGAACGCCAAGGCCTCCCCATTCCTTGGGTCGGCATACCTCCCTCCAAGCCACTGTACTGATACCCGATCTCCTCCCCCGCCAGACGAAGTCCCTGCACATCTTCTCCATATTCCTAATCACCTTCACAGGCATTGCACCACAGGTCATAGCATGTACCGGAATGCCCTGCAGTACCGACCTAAGAAGAGTGACCCGGCCAGCCTCAGATAGTCTCCTCCCTTGCCACCTCGTGATTCTAGCCGCCATCTTCTCCAGCACCGGCGAGAAATCCGTCGAACGAAGCTTCTTTGCGCTGATGGGCGCACCCAAGTATTGCCAACCCACATCGCTCTGTCTCACCTTAAGGATGCCGCAAATTGCAATCCGCCTATCATTATCCACCCTCCTGGAGAACCGGATGCTGCTCTTATTTGGGTTCATCTCCAACCCACTAAGCACATGGAACAGAACCAATTTTTGGCGGAGTCTTCTCGCTTCCAAGCAGGTGGCTCTGGTAGCAAGCAGGCAATCATCCGCATACAGCAAATGGGAGATGGAGAAGGCTGAATTCCTGAACTTGATGCCTTCCACCGCATACCCCGGACTCTTCAGGATGCAGGACAGAGCTTCCTGGACCAACAAAAACAAATATGGGGAGAGGGGATCCCCTTGGCGTAACCCTCGTCGCGCCTTAACTCTCCCTTGCACCTCTCCATTCACAATGAAGGAGTACATACCTCCTTGGACGCAGGCCATCACCCATTGGATCCACCGTTGCGGGAACTCCATCCTCCGCAGGACCTCTGCAAGAAAGGACCACCGGACCCTGTCATAGGCAGACATCAGATCCACCTTGAGCACCAGAAGGCTTCTGGTCTTGGGGGTAACTTCCACTGAGTGAACGATCTCCTGCGCTGCGTCTATGCTATCAAAAACATTTCTTCCCTTCAAAAACGCAGACTGCTCCAAGCTTACCAGCTCCTCCAGCGGACTTTTGAGCCTTTGCACCATAATACTGGTGATCACCTTATACCCAACGTTACAAAGGCTAATTGGCCTAAAATCCTTCACACGACTGGGCAGCTTGCACTTTGGCACCAACGTGATGAACGTTTCATGCCATGCAGGAGGGAGTCTCGAATGCTGAAAGAAACCTCGTATGATCTCCACAAACTGTGGTCCAACAACGTCCCAGAACCAAATGTAGAACTCCGCTGGAATGCCATCAGGCCCAGGGCACTTGTTTCGCCCAAGATTGTGCACCGCTGATTTAATCTCCTCCTCCGTCACCTCCGCAGTCAAGGTGTCCCTCCAGTGGGGCTGAAGCTTGGGGAGCTCAGGCATACACTCCGCCAAAACAGGGCCCCCATCATCCCACAGCCTGGTATAGTGGTCCTGAAGGATGCGCCCAATTCCTTCAGGATCAGTGGCATAGGTTCCATCCTCTCCCACCATCTGCGATACCCTGGACTTATGGCTTCTGCTTGTCAACAATTGGTGGAAAAAACTGGAGTTGCGATCCCCTGCTTCAAGCCATTCCTGCCTCACACGCTGCTTGACTCTTCCCTCTTGAAGGGCAATCACCTTCTCCCACTGCTTCTCCAGATCCACCAAAAATGCTACATCATCTTCCACCAGCTCACCTCTGTCCTCCAGCCCATACAAGCTAGATAAGAGGCCCTCCACACGCCTACCCAGACCAAAGAGATCTCCAGTCTTGCGTCGTCTATCCCAGCCCTTCACCATGCGCTTAACTGCCTTCAGCCTCGTTGTGAAGCAATATTGGTTAGACCCCTCACATGGTGCATTCCAAGCCCTCACCACTGCCTGCTTGAACTCCTCTGTTTTCATCCAGGTGTGCTCCAGCCGGAAAGTTGTAGGGCCTCTTCTCAGCTCACTCTTATGTAGACATAGGAGGAGCGGCGCATGGTCAGAGCCTACACGCGCCAAGTGCTTGATGTAGGCCTCAGGAAACAACTGACTCCACTCCCTATTACATAGAGCCCTGTCCAGTCTCTCCAGAATACGCGAACTCCCGTTCTGCCTATTAGTCCACGTGAATTTGCTCCCAGTAAAGTCCAGCTCCTGCAGCCCATTAGTGCACGGAAAGGAAAGGAAGTCACGTTCAGCCACCCCAAAAGAGAACGGCAAACCTCCTCGCTTTTCCTCCGCAGTGAGCACAGCATTGAAGTCTCCCAACATGAGGTGTGGCAGGCCAACCGACTCAGCCCTGGATAGTGCCTCCCAGAGCTCCCTCCGTTCCATATCCCTTGTCGACCCGTATACAATGGAGATCATGACGTGCCCCATAGCCTGGGACGAGTACACCCCATGGACAACTTGAGCAAACCAGTGGAGAAAAGAAGCCCGTCCGCTGTCAAGCTTCCAGAGCACAAGAATTCCCCCACGCCTACCTATCGCAGGGAGCAGGTAGAGGCCCCATTGCGTCCCAACTCTCTCCCTGATCCATTCCAACTTATCCCCTCGAACCAGGACATCCACCAGGCCAATCATACAAGGAGCGTGTTCCCCCAGTAGCCGAAAAAAAGTGCTCACCACACGCTCTGGGCCAGCACCACGGCAATTCCAGCAGAAGACGGTCATGAGGTCACCATATCAATGTCCAGGTGCTCGCCCGGTGCTCCCAAACACGCCCTCTTCCTTTGCCCATCCAGCTCAGACTCCCTCGCCACCCTCGGACCAGTCACGACCAGCTTCAGGCCCGCGTCCTCCATCGCTTCCTCTCTATCCTCATCCAGGCAGTCCTCCAGTGGAATGACCTCCTCCTCCATCGCAGACACATGAACAGGGGTCTCAGACCCCATGGCGGCAACGAGCTTATTAAAGCTCTCCTCATGGATCTCATCTAAGTGATGATGCAGGCCAGGCCCCCTAGCAACTTCCTCATGTCTCTCCCCAGTCCGATCCAGCCCATCCTCACCTAACCCACTGAACCGGTTAGGGCCTACTTGCCCTTTCAACTTGGCACTCGGGCCCCTTATATCCAGCCCACCTGGGCCCAACTGATGGATCAGCTTAAAAGCAGCTGAAGCCCTAGGAACTGGGGCATTGTCGCGAGAGGGTTCCGCCGTCCCCTTCGTCCCTTTCCCCCGCGTCACTTCCCTCGCCATCATGCCGCCATCAACAATCACCCCAGCCTCTACCTCGTCCTGCCCTGGCCGTCCTTCCTGCGTCCGTTGTCCTATCCGCCCATCATCCAACGGACTCTTCGGCTGCCAGACGCCACGTGGCCTACCCTCATCAGCCGACAACCTCTGACAGGCGTCACCCCTCTGCTCAGCTGAGTCAGCCGGCCTCTCCTTGGTTCCCTCCAGCTGTCTCTGTCTTCCTCGCAGTCCCCGGCGGTCCCGTCGGACGACGTGCCACTCCCCAGCCGCCGCCGCTATCACCGGAGTCGGAAACGGCAATTCACCGTGAGTACCCCATCTCTCAAAACCCGGTGGCTCCTCCTCCATCTCCTCCGGATCACGACTTCTCTTCTCCGAGTCAATCTTTTCCTTCTCTTTCATCTCCTTTAGGGCCTTGCACGACCCAGCTCCATGGCCTATCCTGGCACAAAACTCACAAATCTTCACATGTTCATAGATGAACTCCACCAATCTTGTCCCACATCTCGTTGTGACCGGCACTCCAAACTTCACAATCCTACCAATGTCCATCTCCACACAGACTCGGGCATATTTGCCCCTTTCCGCATCCTCGGTATAGAGATCAACCTGTAATGGTAGCCCAATCGATGAGATAATCCTCATCACCGCCTCTCTGTCAAATAGCTCCATCGACAGCTCCGGTAGCCTGACCCAAACCGGCGTCATGGTGAAGTCCTCAGGCACCGGGCAGAAATCCTCCCTCCAGCGCAGGAGCGAGAGCATCTTCCCATGAACTGACCATGGCCCCATAGTGAGAACGTGATGGAGGTCCATCTCATTAGAGAACTGGAAGACAACCACTCCCCTAGCCATGTCGATCACCCGGAAGTCATCCGTGGTATTCCACAGCAATGCCAGTTTCTGCTTCAATATGGCGAGGGGTAGCCTCCTCCCAAGGAACCTTCCAAACAGCGCAAACCTCCATTTCCGGCAGCACCTGTCAAGGAGTTCATCCTCCAACACAACCTCCTCAGCATACATGGGACCCAGGGTTGCCATCTCCTCCTCCGTCACCCTAGATGATCTAGGCTTGAGGCCAGCCGCAGCTGCGTAAGTTGCTCTGCCTCCCCATCCCTTGCCCCCTCCACCAGGAGGCCGCTTGGGGTCTCCTCTCCCTCCAGGCTGGCCGGTGTCAATATCCGGCCCTAGCACCGGTGGCGAGCTCTCATCTCGCGTCATCTCCTCTCCCTCCAGGGCAATGTACTGTTTGAAGAAAAGATGCTGCTATTGAAAACCTGTGAAAGCATATCGAACTGAGAAAAGATGGATTCAGCACGAGAGTTCTGAAACAGTCTATACTAGAGGCCACTGCATTCATACTGAGTGTGGCTGAGCGTAGTGGCACCAAACAAAGTGATCGATATCGGAACAGAAACAATCTTCTTCACCCAAGATATAGCTGTAACCTGTGACTCCATTAGGAATAACTGTGACTACAATCTGAAGACTCTTGGCCCGCCATTCTTTCAGGTACTCATCGATGGCTATGCTGATGCTGTCCTGCTGCCGCTGATCTTGATCACCAATTTCACCTTATTTCTAGCCGGCAGTGGCCTCTGCCAAAAATCTGGCTAGTACTATTGCATCTTCTAAGCCACCGGAACCTCCCTGGGCGAGGAGGAATGGCTCCATGATGTGCATTACATATCCTGCAACTGTACAAGTACCAAGGTCCATGAATGGTCATGCCGATGGGCTAGCAAGGAAGGCCAGAGGTGCCGAGCAGCCGAGGGTTCACGGGTCGGTGGTTTGGGTGAGGCTTCCGGCTCACTACCGCTGGGTAGCTGTAAAGATTGTTACTATAGCTTTCAACAGATAGATCAACAAATTTAAATGTGCAGTGTTACACTATAAAGATCGAGCCGTTGGAGACCGAATCCTGAAGCAGTTCAGTCGTGTCCGCATGCTACCATGGCAATAAGAAATATATTATAGTTGCCAACTTTCTTGGAACATCATCTTTTAAAAGGTTCCAATGAGCTACAGCGAGATTTCCATGATAACCAAGCATTGCTTCAGGCTAACAAACACAACATTTTACAGGGCCTCAAATGATCTCAGAAATTTTTTACAAACACTTTTCGATGCAAAATTACAGGGTTGGTGCTCTTTCAACTGATCCTGAGATGACGGTGAGCAAATTGTTCCCGAACGGATCGCTCAAGTGTTTAGCGAGGTTCTCTACCGGCCCTTCGCCAGTGACATAGGCCTGCAGGAAGAAGCCGAGCATTGCAAACATAGCCAGCCTTCCATTCTTGATCTCCTTCACCTTCAGCAACGCAGCCTGGTCAGGATCATTAGCCAGACCCAGGGGATCGAAGGGGCCTCCAGGGTGAAGCTTGTCCTCCAAATCCTGTGAAAATGAAATAAGAACAACATAAGCAGTTGCACAAATACAGAACTGTGGGCATAGCAACAATCAAAGTAGAAGGATGTTCTTATACCAGCACATTGGTGATTCTATAGTATTCAGCACCTCCAAGGAGCACGACCTCAGCCACGACAGCAAGCACAAGGTTGATTGGGATGTTCTTGCCGAAGTAATTCAATGTGTTGCCGTCGAGGAGGAGAGCACCGGTCTGCCAATGAGTGACCGAACCACAAGATTATGCAAAGAACACCGCATATTCATTACTACATTAGTTTTCATGAAGCACCTGTACATGTTATCTATGGTAATTGCTAGATGATTGCTACATTGATTACCATCATAGTGAGCAGAAACAAGTCCCATATGCATGGAATTAGAAGAAGTTTCATATATACTTCACTATAAAGCTTTGTACAAAAGAGGGTCCCTAACCTTGAACCAGACGGCCTCAGGGCCACAGTCAGCGCCGAACTTGTTGAAGGCCTCTGGGATGATAAAGCCTGCAGCGCCGAGCATGGCCCAACGTGCATGAATGAGCTCGTAAGATTGGTATCTGCAAGAAATGGGTCAACAATTAGAAATCCTTAAAAGCCATAATCAGGGAGACGACATGTCCCGAGAATGAACAGAATCCTATTTGTCAATTTGATTTTGATAAGAGTCGCGATTTGTTTACATGGCCAGAGCATGTAAATTACACATGCCCTTGAATCGGCAGTGAGATACCCATCAATTGATCTAGTCCATCGATCAGTATATAACCACCGATTGAATGTACCAATGATCGAATCGGTAGTGAGATACCGATCGGTTGATCCAATCCATCGATAGGTATCTCACTATCGATTAGAGGACATGTGCAATGTACATGTCACGTGACCATGTACATGAATCTTTATTCTTATGATAAACATCACAAGAGCAATAAACAAGCATGTAAATTTCTCAAAATAGTTCACTTACTTCGCAAAGTTTTCTGGCTTCTTGCTCAGCCCAAAAGGATCATAGCCATAACTGCAACCAGAAGCATTACGATCAGCGGTTTACAAACTTCGTCAGTCTGGACAGCAGTTTTCCTTTGAGTATACCGAAGTCTAGCACTAATTTTGCCAGAATTAAAAGTGGTGAACATATTTAAAATGCCATGAAGTCATGTTAACTTGAGTTCCTTCTTCCTTCTGTGAAGTTCGTTAGCGGGGTAATCCTGTTCGAAATTGATACATTTGTTTGCCAAAATGATGTTTTTTGGTGAATTTGAAGTTAGATAACTGCTAATGTTCAGACTAAGTGCATGAAGCTCCTTCATAGTTATGGGGCATCAAGATTATAGTAGAGCTCAATTTAGTAAAAGAGACTTACTCTCCGGGCACTTCTCCGGTGAGGTACTCCGGCACATCCGACCTGTCCAAAAGCCCGTCCGGCAAGAATATCCTCCTGTCCGGTCCTGCAAAAAACCACCATTTATCATGACCACCACTTCTCCTCTAAGCAGCATATATCTCGTCGCTCACCTTCAAATATCAGGATTCATGGACAAAGAGAGATCCACCCACCGTACCACTTGGCGAGCTCCTCGCTGACAGGCGATGCGGCCACCGGCTTGGCCTTGGCAGGGGCGGCCTTCTTCTTCCCGAAGAGAGCGACCACCTTCACGGGAGAGGCAGCGCCGCCTGTGGCCGGGGCCGCACGGGCGGCGCCACCGGGGATGTTGAGGCGGCTGCCCAGCATCTCGGACACGGCGAGAGAGGCCATCGGTCGAGCACCTGGCTGAGGACGTGTGTGGCTGAGTGTGTGGAGCACGGGTAGTTGTGGAGACGACGAGGAGGGTCTATATGGGGGATCTGGTGGGCGTGGTGATGACACGTCGGATTTGGAAGCGAGGGATGTGATTGGTGGGTTCTGAGGATTGTAATCTAGTGGGGGTGATTTTGTTGGGCTGGTAGTGCTGACATGGAAGATGTGGTGCTGACGTGGAGGGATAATGGCCTTTAGGTTGGCTGGGGTTTGGATATGAAGATAGAGAGGGGTGGGGGAGGCAACATGCTTACCATTTGATTGATGCCCGATTGGATCGAGGATATCGTGAGTATGCATAATACATAACCTAACTTTTATGTAAAAATTATTTCACATAATCTCTTGCACAAGTAAAAGGTTTTTGGCTGTTTATCATACATAATTTATGGATAGCTTTTTTTGTAATGCAAAATACCAAAACTACCGTTCTTTTTCGTTTCATGCTTTTGCTTATCAATTTTTCACGTCAATAATATTATATTGGTTTGTTAATAACCAAAGTTTGATTAAAAAGCCAAAATATATTATCCTTAATAATTTAGTTTTTTTTAATTAATATGAAAATGCGTGAATGGATGTTGCCGGAGATATGACAGTTCGGAACTTGCATGAAACTTGATCGGCGGTAAGGAACCTCGCCAAAGCTCGGGACCAATGAAGGAGGGGTCGCCTTGGTTTGGGAAGTTGGTCCAACAGCTTGAATTGAGTCATTGGACGGCGTAGGAGGCATATCTAGGAGGTCAGCCGCAGTGGGTCTTGAGAGATGAAGACGACAGTGTGTAGAAGAAAAGATTGAAGGACCAAGTTATGCATGATTTTAAAAAAAATGTGTTTGACTGCAAAAGTAGGGTCTATGCATGATCACTCTCGATCCAAACGGGCTAAGTCATATAAGCTCCTTGGGAGATAAGTTCTATATTGGTGCTGTGAAAAACAGAGCTCTGTAATCAAACAATCACTAGTGCGAATTAACCATCTTTCTTCTTCATGTTTTTCTAATGAATCTTCTTAGCTTCTTTTAGGATTGTATCAAACTAGTTTGTTTGTTGTATTGTGTTTAGTTGAGTCTTTTATCCCGATTTAAATTTCCTAAATCCAAATACCAAACAGTATTAAAATGGCCTACTGAAGAACAGGAAATGGTGATTATCAAGAGGATCGGACAACCTCAGGATAAATATAGGACACTTTTGAAACAGTTAAACTTAGAAATCAAGGTAATAAGAAGATAAAGAGTAACCCTAGTTCATGTCCAGCTTATCATTGTTTAATGTGTTAGTGATGCATAGTACACATCAAGCTTACGGTAGAAAGACTGAGCTACCATGTGATTCGTTCACCTAGCCAGACTCGCAGAACAACTGAACATATGCCAGTGTAGATGCACAATTTTGTCTGCTCTACAAGTTTTGGCTGGAAGGACTAATGATAAATAGCAATACTTTGAATCATCTTAAAACATGCCATTGAATCAGTTTTAATAGCTCTAGGTGCTGGTGCAACCCAGTTGTCTATGCGAGAATATGCAGGCGATACAGATGCATACAATTTCACTTTATATGCAGTACTAGCATTACCGGTGACCATGTCTACACAGCATTTTGATGCTTCAGCTGTACTCCAGTCTTGCTCTCTACCTCCACTTCTCAATCTCTCTTGAAGTTGCTTTGACTAATTTTTTGGTATTTGAGATAAGCTCTTGAACTAGAGCATCAATCTGATCCCTGAATTGGAAAAGGTAACACTAAAAGACATGAAAATAATGAAATGGTCATGAATGAAACTTGCCAAGCCATTAAAGGCATGAAAGTTAGCACAAATACTCCTCTATCTAAAAGTAGTCAAGATCAATATTCTTCACCAAAAGCATGATGCTTAAACTTAGTAGTGAAAATGGTATTAAAAAAATGGTATAGACAATGAATTTGAGATGAAAGAAAACAATTTCACCTTCAATAGGTTGTTTGTCATCCAGTTAACAAATTCTCAGAAATTTGCAGAAAAAAACGTTATTTTCATGTAACTTCAATAAAACTGAGATGAACATTTTCAAAAACTTTTCTGAAACATATGTCAAGAATAAGTGGAAATAGATGAGATGAAGATTACTACATGAAGGCCCCTTTATCTATTGACTGTAAATTCAGAGAAAGAAAAGACACAAATGAAGATTAATGACGATTATGTCAGTCTGTGTTCAGCTGCCTAATATACCAGGAAAACCAACAGCTCAAATAAAATTTTAAAGCATTTTGATCGAGAATCTTCCTTTATAAGTTTGTATGTTGAGGATTCAAGAGAACCATGACCTCCTGACAACAATCTAGATGCCTAGATTATCATATGCTACGGCTACGATGAGTATAATGCTATATCGCTGCTAATATCAAACAGATTCCAACGGTGCTAATTACTTACGTAGCCTGGCCATTTTCCACCCTGCGAAACAGCTTTCCTACATTTGAGTATCTCCTGCTATCATCATATGCAATTCCTTTTCCAACACCATAACCAAATCCGAGACCTATCCCACAGCCAGCGCCAAGCCCAAACCCGAAAGTTAGCCCAGGAATTCCAGGCCCCAAACCAACACCTAATTTGAAAAAATAGATTAGATGTACATTAAGAAATTATACTAAACATTGGTCCAGAAGTATGCAATCTATGACCAGCCAACTGATAAAAATAGCTTGTGTACTATCATCAAACAACAAAATATCTTTCAGTTTCATTTAAATAACACCTTATACTGACAAATCCAAATATCAATACATTAGAAAAGAAAAGACATTCTTTAATTTCTACATCCATTGCAATCAGAGGCTTGTCAATAGATCGCTGTGCTCTGGATCATCAGTACAAGACGGACCAGTTACCCAAGCAAGATAAGATCTTGGCCTATGCTTAAGGCTTCATGACATTGTCTGGCTATCTAGACTAAGCTTATTTCAAACATATGTTATCTACTAAGTAGCTGATCTCACAAAAAGACATATAAACGACTGAATGCTCTTATATGAAGCTTGTTTGGGAAGCCGTAACTTGCCTGTCCATATAATGACTTGCCTACATCACCATCATAACCATGACGAACAGAACCACCTTCAAGTATGAATTACAAAATACCTAACCATACCTGTACTTTAATGGCAGGAAGGTTATGGCCATCCAGTAGGAACTCCAGGTTTTGGAAGCAATCAGTTATCTTCTACAAAAAGGATAAGTAATTCTAAATAGATATAGTTTAGCAACTCTACAAAAATTGTTTCACTGATTCCACCAAACATGATGAATTTATCTGAATCCACTTTCTGTCAGAGAAATTACTTACCTTTGCTTCATAAAAAAAACCATCTCTCCCTGTATCCTACAGTTCACACGCTCTTGTTTCAAATCATTAAAAACCCTAAAAACTTATGTCCACTGAGTAATACAGCGTCTAGGCTACATAACTTCGCGAGACTTGCCAAAAACACATAAAAGCTTCATCTTTCATGTTAAATCAATAGAGATACTGGAAAGGGGTCAAGCAATGACTGTTCCATGGTGGTGATTAGCATGATCGTGTGTGTAAACGGATAGGGTTTAAGCAATGACTGTTCCATGGTGGTGATTAGCAATGACTGTTCCATGGTGGTGATTAGCATGATCGTGTGTGTAAACGGATAGGGTTTACCTCCGAATAAGCCGACGCCAGCACCGACGCCGCAGCCGGTTCCGAAGCCGATGCCCGGGCCAAGCTTTCCCAGATCCTTCGACTTCACCTCCGGTAGCTTCCACAGTAGTCCCTTATTTTCCCCAGATCCATCCAAACCACTCATCTTCGCCTCTCTCCCTCTCCGCAGACGTGCCGTGCCGTGCCCTAGCAAGCAACGAAGCACCTAAGCGAGTGTTTAAAACAAAGGAGATCTAGAAGCGGCGGGCGGGCGGGCGGCCATCTTATTATTAATCAAAAGTGGGCTAGACTGGGCCGTGGCCCAATAAGCCAAGGCGGGTTAGACTAATAGAAAGTCGTATCCATTTGCCGACTCTTCTTTTTATAGTTACTGGGACGAGAGCGAGACGTCTCGACTCCGGTGGTCATTGCTGTTTGCTCGCTCTCGCTGGGGAGGATGGAGACGGTGAGCAAGGTGCTGGAGAAGGCAAAGATGCTGGTGGGGATGGAGGTCGACGAGGAGTCCCCCGCCGACGCGGAGGCCTCTTCCTCCTTCTCTTCCGCCTTGGATGAGCTCAATCGCCAGTGTACCCTCACCACCAAACAGGTCATCACTCTTATGCCCTTTCGCTTTGGATTCTTGCATTAGAGATTTCCTAGGGCTTGAATTCTAACAACTGTTAACCGGGATCTGATCGGGTTCTCTCTAGATCTGTAGTTCTGGAGACGTTGCTACCTCTTTAAGCACGCATTCGTTAGTGAGTAGGATGAGTTGTCTATGAATCAAAATTTCGATCCTCTTGACATATATTTAGATCTCTCCGCACTGTGATTATGCTTCAATTGCTGTCCTTCTTCATTAAGGGATTTGGATAGGTGATCTTGAGAACTACCGATGTCTTGTTGTGTTCTTAGTCAGAGTCGAGAGAATGTAATCTCTGACATTGTGCGTGCTCTAGTTTGTTCTAGCTTATGAGCAAAAGATTGCCTCTTTTGAGTTCACTTTTGTAATCTTTCGGCATTTGCTCTACCAGCCCACTTGCAGGGGAGACAAAGAATGGGATTACCCTTTTCATTTAATTTTGATTTTCTTTTTAGGGCTTTACTTTGGTCCAAACTGATCTATGACTTCTTTATTTCTTCAGAGATTGTATGGCTTTGCCATATGCTTGTCGGCGGGTTTAGCTTGTACCTTTCTGGTAAGCCAGCAATATCATTTGTTTATTTGCTACCTTTTTCCTTGCTAATGTATTGTTTGAATCAAATGGAAAAATTGGTAAATGCTTCTTTACACTTTGAATACTTGTTTTCTTACTTTTTAAGCTGATCCTTTGTTTCTTCGTGTCTATGATTTTTGCTTTGCACACTAGTACTGCACCTTATTCATCCAATATAATGGAGAAGATTGTCTTTAGAAGTAGTTCCAAGTCTTCTAAATAGAAGAAGATCTCAACAGTCTGCTGCAAATTTCATGATTTCTCACTTTCCACTTTGTTGCAGTCTATGCTTGTCTTTTTGAATCCAATCAAATTTGGGATAACATTCACCTTCGGCAACATGCTTGCACTTGGGAGGTCTGTTCTCTCACTCACTGCGAGCTGTTTTTACATCTTTTACCCCATACCTTGATATACGGAGTGGATTTCAAGCATTATGCTCTGCATAGAATCATTCTATGAGTTACTTTTTGCTAAACTAAGGAAATGAAATTTTCCACTACGTGCGAATCAATTTATATCTTCTGTTTTATTATCTAAAGTGGGCTTACAAATAAGGATTTCGTCATATAGCTTATGAAGGATGTACCTTTTTTTTGCTCTTTTCTCTGCATTCCTTGATTGCATAAGTATAATAATTACATGGGTTTTTTTTTTCTTTGGGAAGTGTATGGCAAAATCCTTGACGATTCATGTTGGTTTGTGTTTTGAATACTACATCTGGAAATCAAGCATGGATGTCTATGTTAGTTAAGATGTTTTCCCTATTCAGTTTATATTTCATGCGGTGGCCTTTGAAAAGATATCTGTTTTATTGGCCTTCGGCTTATGCGTTCGATTGTGACTAAGTCATCGAACATCCTGGAATTGGTGCCTTTGATCTCATTCTCTCAAAATTGCACTTATGAAATCCTCGCCTTGGCCTCTACTGCATTCCATGTACTGATCTTTATCATCTTCTCTCTTCATCTAGTCTATCCTAGTAGTAGGAAACTTATCGAGGCTAAAACTTTGTAACGGTTAAGGAAGATTTTTTCTTGGCTAGCAATTGCCCTTCTAGATGTTGTCAGCCTCTTTGTTCGGATATTGCCTTGGTTTGGAATCCAAACTGAAAGGCATCATTCTTTCTGTGGTAATTCTTTGAAATGAAAGTTGGTTCGCAGCTGATCATGCTCTGTAAACTACTTAGCAATGCTGATGTATTACATTTAGATTATGTGGGTGAAGGTTTTTGTATTATCCCTTGTCTCCTTTTGCTTCTTTTTCTTATTCTTTTTGCTAAACTGTGTGATTTCTGTTTGGCAGCACAGCTTTCCTTATAGGCCCTAAACGTCAATTTGACATGATGCTTGATCCAGTGCGTATATACGCAACGGCCATATACCTTGCAAGCATCATAATTGCTCTGTTTTCTGCTCTCTATGTAAGTATCATGGTATTTTTAAAGCTGATTTGTCTTCTTCCAAGTTTCATGTGTATTACAAATAAACATGGTGTATATCTTGTTACCTTTTTAACAATGCAGGTTCATAATAAACTCCTAACACTTCTGGCTATTATCCTGGAGTTTGGTGCTCTTGTTTGGTAAGTTGTTCTTCTGACATTTTTTCCTCGGGTAATTTTTATTATCTTATGCCTTGCATGTCTTCTTTAGAGACTACTCATTCACTTCTGTATTTGTTGATATTTATGTAACATATTGTTTCTTTGTTGGCCCCTTATTTTCTTTTTTCTTGTTGGTTGATTCTTATAAGTTGCTAAATGTTTTCGGCAAATTTTATTTGGTGCTAACGCATGTGGATTTTCAATCGTTTTCCATGTTAAGTGGAACACAACTGTGCGTCGGTGTCGCAATGAGCAATTTTACCACACTACTGTTTGTTTCTGCTGCGTAGCTTCTTGATGAAGCACTGTCATTTAGAGTTTTATTCTTGAGTTGGTTGGATACCACGATCTTGTGCTTGACATGTATGGTGGACCTACATAAACATGGAGCACCTTAAAAGAACCTCTGAATTTGCATAACTTCCATTGCTGTGAGTATTTGTTTATAGAACTGATTGGTGTGGTAAGATCATGAGAGACAAAGGAGACTGTTTGTTCATAAGTTAATAACTATGCTTATTTCTTTGTCGCTTGGGAATTTCTGAAGAAAGTTAATGAAATAATACGTTATTCTTGATGCATCGTTAGAGTAACTTTGGGTTCAATCTTGTACAAGCAAGATTAGATTTGTTGGTTAGCTGGTTTGGGAATATGCGCCTCATGTTTCCTTTTAATCAATCATCATGATGGCTTTTTTTTTATTTTGCCATCTATTGTTACATGGCATGGAGAAACTGCCTGTTGATGCACATTTCATGTACATGCAAAATTGTACATATAGTGTGATACATGAGCTCGTTTCTAGTTGTACTCATGAATATGCAAAATAAATAAAGGTGCCACTGAGAAACTGCCTGTGGAATTCGATGCATGTATTAGCCCTGCCCTGCCCTTGGTGTCGTTCTAGGTCCTTATGTTATGAATCTTGAATGTGGTCTTTGTGATACTTGCCTCAGAAAATATTCTCTGTTTTTATGGTTACAGGTACAGCCTCAGCTACATCCCATTTGCGCGATCAATGGTCTCAAAAGTCTTGACGAGTTGCTTTGATACAGAGTTCTGAACTTACACTTGATGCTCAAACACATGGCATGCTTTTCTTGTCACTAGCCTTCTTAACTGCTGAAATGATCCTCTGGTTATTGAGCGGGCTTTGACAATCAGCTTGTATGGAAAACATGATCACTTGGATAGTGTTCCCCCCACCGAGAATGAGCACATGCAAGCATATTATTACGTCAGATATGTAGGTGTGAATTATTTGTGGCATTCTTCTTGGCCAGTGTACAGTTTGCAGTGTTCTTTTTTAGGCTGTCTTTCTACTCAATGGACTCAATTATGAAGCGGTTGCTTTTGATCTTCTGGCTCTGACGATATGGCTGCAAGCGGACAACACAATTATCGAAGGGATTCAGTTATCTAGACTTGTATTATAGTGATTGATTCAAACATGCTTGAAATTATAGAAATGTAGTTCTAGTTGTTTCTGGAGCTAATTAGTGTTGAATGCAACTGTTTTAAGCCCAAAGTGGAGTTGAAAGATGTAATGCTCACTCTGGAAAATCCTTTATTCATACTCAAACTGCATGATTCCTATTTGAAGGACTCTCTGATTCTGTTCTTGCCTTGGTTGCTTGTTAATTGTTTGAAATGGTTCAGTGAACTCATAATTATCTCCAAATTACAAAATTTTCTGCTAACGTTGATTCGGTGGGATATAGTCCTTTAATATATATATATATTTTATTAGTTAAGCCATTGGCTAGGAAACCTATTTAAGGGTGTACAGGAAACTAGGAACTAGTGGTGACAGGGACAAACCCCCAGTGTTAGCCCTCGGTTGCCAAACTGGAGTGAAACATATATGCTTGATGAGCCAGCCAGCCACTCGCCATGCGGGTTCTCTTCTCTGAGAATGTAACGATGATCGCGGCCTCTAAAAATCCATGTAACTCCCATAAGATGTCTTGCACTATATTTCTAGTGGCATGCTTTCCTTAATCACTTGTACTTCGAAGAGCAAGTCGCATTCAATCATTAACTATTTATGTCCTCGTTGTTTAGCTTCTTTAACAGCTACTAGAATGGCGAGGAGCTCCCCTTATAGAGCAGAATTTGTCGCCTGACACCTTCCCTTTGACCATAGAATTACCTCGTCTTCGTCGATGCAAACGATCGACAAGCCAGCCCTGCCTGCTGTAGGATGGAAAGACGCATCTGTTTGTATTCTAACTCCTTTGACGCGCGCTGCATTGAGGCCATGTGTTATTTAACTTGCCAGACAATGAGTCGGGACAAGTCACGAGCTCCATGAGTTTCCTCTCCCGCCACAAGCTTACACCTGCTCTTCCATATCCACCATAAAGCCATATGTGATCAGTGAGTTTTCCTTTTTGACTGTGTCGCCCTTCCGGGACCTGTGCAAAAGCTCAAAGCATATTTCAAGATTGATATCAGTGGCGTGGATGCTGGTTCCAGTTAGAGCGAACTCCCACACTTCCTGAGCAAACCGACAACTGAAGAGGAAGTGCTCGATGTCTTCATCTTCAAGGCGGCAGCGGGCTGGAGCTTACAAAGAAAGTGTTTGACGCGAGGACCCGCTAGTGCTGTCCACACGCTTCTCCATTCTTGGAACTGTCGGTCGTGCTTGGCATGTGATAGGTAGAGGAGTTTAATCTTACTGTCACGCTTTTGCAACAACAATCCTCCATTGTTTGATTATGGATACTAATTATGAAGTTTAGCCTTTGACGAAAATAAAAGGTCAAAAAAGAAAAGGAAAATGAAAAATGCAAGAAGCTCGTTCATTAATGCCCTTTTACGGCTCAAAAAATAGAGGAAAAAAAACAAAAGAAGTTGAAAATGTTAACTATCTATTCGTCGACCCATGCGACTCTAAAATAGAAAAAATTAAAAAAATATATTAAAAAAGCGTAAATTCGGGAAAATCTGGAAATTATACCCTCCCCTCTTTCTACACGTATATAGCCCGGCTTCTTCCTCTCCGTACAGAAGCTTCCCAAAGAAGAAGGAAGACGAAACCAAATGAGCGCGCTCTTTGTTCATCCATGGCTTCCCCCATTCAAAGCCTTCGTCCCTTCGCACTCTTCTAACCCTCTACCCTGGAGGGGGAGGAGTAGCCAATCTTGTCGCCGGTTTCTCCCTCCCAGAGCCACGGCGGAAGACGGATTTATCGTGGTCGAGGACGACATCCACGCCCTCTTGGAGGTCTTTTCTCCACCCATCTCTCCCTTTCCCATGTCGTTTCCTTGTCTACCAGGGCCACTGGTGGGGTTTTAAAAACTGCTCTTTTCTTTTCTTGGACGGGTTTGTACTTCGGTTCTTGATAAAAAAAGGGGTTCTTTTCTGTTAGATTATGTGCTAAGTTTCCGTAATTGAATCCCAAAATACGAGCTATTCCAGTTTATGTCTTGGTGGAAGCAAAGATAAATGCTAGATTTAGTCCTAGAAATCAGTTTCTTTTAGAGCTAGATCTATCAGATTGCAGATGTTGAGATGCATTTAGTGACAGACTGAAAAATCTTGAGCGCTAGCTAGCCATCATCCGTTCCAGTAGTTGCTTCAAATAAAAATAGCGGAAGAGATCAGGCTTCGGAAAAAGGGCCCACACCTTTGAAGCCCCAGATTCGATGTATCTCACACTACAGTGCAATGTCTCATTTTGTGCGATAGATTGGAATATGCTTATATGAAAACCATTCATGCATGTTTGTGCTCTATAGTTTTTGAGCCACCAATAAAAATGCTAAACTTGGTGGGGTGTTATTTATTGCACTAATACAGCACATTGTCAATGGCATACTCGCATCTTCTAGCTAATTTTATGACCTTGTTTGCAGATACTACCTAGAGATTTGCGACAGAATCTTCAAAATGAACCTAGAAGAGATCAGCTTCTTGAGGTAATATGCTATCCAGCATGACTGTGTTCTTGTGTTGTCGTTTGTTCCATCCATAGTGAGATGTATTCTGCATTTTTGTGAAGACCAAATGGGTTTTCTGTCAATGAGCTGGACCTCCATGGTTCATTTATACATTAGTGAGGAAACGGAGAACACCATAAAGCATTTAAACTTATTGGATAGACATTCTTTTCTTGCTAATAGGTCATACTGGATCTTGGACGTCGACCCGAAGCACGTTTTCTTGGTGAATCTGGTGGGCAGTATTTAAGGGACACAGAGGTTGCTCTTGAAACTCTGAGAAAAATGTCCGCTTTAATTTGCTCTTAGTCTTAGATGTGAATATAGAACTTCACCTTTCCTGCTACCTTTCAGGTATCACTTAAAGAGTTGGAGGAAGCTCAGAATGCTGTTGGAGAATTTGGAGGTGACAACCGAGCCGGCATTGAGGGTACCTTGCACAGAATATCTGCAATCAGGAGCAGAAAAGGGCTTATAGTTGGGTTGACATGTAGAGTTGGTAGAGCAGTTACTGGTCATGTTGAAATGGTCCGTGATCTTTTGCAGTACAAAGAAAGTATTTTGTTCCTAGGAAGGTATGCTCTTTAACTTAGTAGGAACAAAAAATTTCTACCAATTAATTTCAAATGAAAGACAAGTTCAGTCGACTAGAGTTTTTGTCGTATATACTTCTATCTGTGCTTGTACTGCTATTTGGATATCTCAATGTCATCGGCGTATATGTCATCTCATCGAGTTACTGATTTGCGGACAAATGTTTGCAATTGTGCATGTCATTGAGAACTCATTGATCCTTTCTGTATCAACCAATCTTCATGTTTAAGTGATCCTTTCAGTATATTTCACCCTACTTCATCCTTAAGTGTAACATAAGTTGAATTTACGGGGCAGAATCGTACATAGATTGTACACAAATTAGTAATTTGCTACCAGATGCAATATGTGATTAATGATGTTGTAGATGTTTTTTGTGACATGTTGTTAGATTTGAGTTTATTTTATTCAACTCTAAGTTAGGTTAAGCTGGCAGAGCAAATAAATGATGTTTCTAGCGATTTTTCTCTTGTCTTACCAGGCCTGGAGTAGGTAAGACTACTGTCATGCGTGAGATTGCATGTGTTCTTGCTGACGAGCTTAACAAACGAGTGGTATGCTGAGTATTCTTCTACTCCTGCTATTTCAATTATCCAACAACTAATACATGATACTTTACATTCTTCATCAGCTTATTGATGACTAGGATAGGTAATTGTGGACACCAGCAATGAGATTGGAGGGGACGGAGATATTCCTCATGCGGCAATAGGAGGTGCCAGAAGAATGCAAGTGCCTAAACCATCACTGCAGCATAGGGTGATGATTGAAGCTGTAGAGAACCATATGCCTGAGGTTGTTCTTGTAGATGAGATTGGCACAGAAGCAGAGGCACTTGCTTGTCGTTCCATTGCAGAAAGGGGAGTAATGCTTATTGGTACTGCGCATGGCGAACTACTGGCAAACATAATAAAAAATCCTACTCTATCCGATCTGGTACGATCTTGACGTTATTAGGTCAATTATGTGTGAAATGAATTGTATGTTAATTTAGTACACTGATGCATTGTGTACCTTGCCATAGGATTGTAGCCATTTTTCGCATATAAAAGTTTTTTGCCATAGGATGGTAGACATTTTTTGCATATGAATTGTATAATAATCTCATTAGTCGTAATGAAAATTCTTGCTTCAGCTCTACAAGAAACGGTTGCAATGGTTGATGACTATTTTAATCTGGGGGTTGATGGACCTCATGTTGTACTTCTCAACTGCCTATGATGCAATGAAGGCTCTATGCTTCCCTTGATCTTATGGGACAAAGACCTAAGAACCTTATAATTGGAATTGCTACAGAAAAACAACATTTAACTGCAGCATATTGGATGTCCATCAACCCCAGATGATATACTGCATAGAAATAGATGCTACAGAATTTATTACCATTTTTGAAAGCTGGATTCAGTTTTATGTAGTCATCAACAATTTCCCTCCAAAACTTTTGCTTAAATATCCAGGTTGGTGGAGTAGAAACCGTCACTCTAGGAGATGATGAAGCTCGTGCTAGGCGTAGTCAGAAAAGCATTCTTGAGAGAAAGGCTCCTCCAACATTCCCTTTCCTTATTGAGATGAGGGAGAGAAATTATTGGGTTACTCATAGGGTATGTCTGTTTTTTCACCAGCTCTATTGTGCAATTTGCGGTCTTATTTGAAGGTTCCGAGTCTTCTGACCTCTTGTTGCTGTTGTCATCATGACTCAAAATATACCATTTCACTTATTAAGTTGCTTGCCTTAAGCATTAGAGAGTTTTGTTTTCTCCCCAAATTATTTGTAGTTCAGACCTTCACTAACCCTATCTACTTCTCAACAAAGTTCATTCTGGTATTTAGCATCATGTATCTGGAATTTGATAAAGTTTTGAAATGCCATGAATGGAAGCAACATATGTCTGCATCATTTGAACTTGAGTGGGCAGATCAAGTTCCAAGCTTTTCTTATTCTTATTCTTTGATCCTCAGCTTTTCTCTTCTAAGTTGCTTCTCCTCTTCAGGCTTACAACGAACGCTCTGGGAAAAACCCTTAGCTTATTTCTCCAGACGGTTAGGTTCCTCCAAATTTGAATAATATTGTGTAAAGGTTTCTTTTTTGTCAAGTTAAATCCCTAGTTGCCCTTTAAATGGAATAACTTGGCTTCTAAACATTTATAAATTTTTAGTTGAGCTTTCCATATGACTGCTTACATTGCTTGTTCGGCCTAATGGCCATGATTTTCTGAACCAAGTGCAATAGATTTACACTAACTATATCAGGAAAGATAGTCGTACTGATACCAAATGCCAATATTACAATATTTACATTCCCTTTTATGGCATCTGCGGAATTTCCGTTCTTTCCCTAGTTAAATTCGTTAGTGACTCCTATGTGATCAATGCTCAGTGGTGAAGCTAGTGTAATTATTTCTTAGGATGCAAGACAATGATTCCTGCATCGTTTTCTCTTCTACAGACAGAAAGGAGTGTTGATATGTTACTCAACGGTAAAAAGCCATTGGTCGAGGTAAATTCTGTACCGACTTTTTTTGCACCTTTGAGACTCTTTTGTGGTTGCAAGTGTTATATACTTTGAGATATCCAAGAAGAGTTATTTTGTGTAATCTTGAGTGGAATGTTCATTCCTGTTTACAAAAATGAACTTGTTCTTTAGTTATTGGCTCAACATGCAACCTCATATGTGAAGCATATAACTGAGGAGGAGGTTGGGGCTTGGGTTTGGTTATTGTCTGTGTCCATTCATGAGTAGTAATAGCTGGATGTTCTATTTTTACAGGTAAGAAAGAGGGATGACAACTTCAAGTTTGTCATAGAAAGATGGCAGACATATGATGGAGATGGGATTTAAATGTCTCCTGCACCAACATGCATGAAGGAAGATCTGCCATGTGATGTATAATTCCTTAATTCTCTGTTCATGCTGGATTAAATGTTCTTGATAAATGGTTAAAGTTTGACAATGAACCTAAACAATCATATTTGTTTCTTGGCTTTTTCTCTTTTTTGTTTAGGTATGTGCTAGTATGGTTGCTGGAGTGAAACTTGTGAATGAAAGATGCTGAAGATCCATCTTTCTTCAAGTTTAGAAGGTGAAAACTTTCAAGTCAGCTTTTCCGAGTTGTTGCTTTGGACTTTCTCCAGCAGGTTGCTGAATTTTTGTTCTCAAAGAAGGGATGGAGTGGGAATTGCTGCCAAGTGAAGCTTGCCTTTTAATGGCTTTGTTTGCCTAAATTTTCAATTAGTACCTGTAGTTTGACCGATATTTTTATGTGGTCCTTATATTTCAAAAAGTTGCAATACAGACCCTCAACTTTCATTAGCTCACTTATGTGGTCCTCCACGTCAGCTTCTGCCGAACGCCGTCAACGAGCTAACGGCAAACTAGCACACGTGGCCTATTTTTATCCACGTGGTCTATTTTTTAACATATTTTATTAATTTTCTAGCCTTATCAGCATTTTTAACATTTTTAACATTTTTAACATTTTTTATTCATTTTCTCCCTCTTCTCTCTCTCTCTTCTCCCTTTCCCTCCCCGATTCTTCGAGCTCCCGTTGTCCTCCCTCTTCCCGTTGCCTCTACCTCCGGCTTTGGCCAAGGCCTCTTCCCTCGAGCCTCGACCCTCCGGCGCCCCTCACTATCTTCTCACTCTCATCTCTCTCCCTCCGCCGTCGCCAGATGCTCGCGATCTCTCTCCCTCCGGCGCCCCGCTGCCTCTCCTTCTCTACCTCCAGCGTCGGCCAAGTCCTCTTCCCTCGAGCCTCCGGCCTCCCCTTCTTCCACTCCCCCGACCCCGTTCCAGAGCCTTCGTGCAACGTCGTCTCCCTCTCCCTCCAAACCTAGCGCTAGCCGGAGGTCGACGACAAGGATGGCTGGAGATCTTGACGCCCTTCATAGAGATCATAGAGATCTCGCCTTCATCTGAGGTAGGCAGTGGAGATGGGTTCCTCAACGGCCGCAGCGACAGTCGCGGAGGTGGAGAAGGGGCCAAATTGAACCCGTCGGCGAAGGAGTTTGTACTGTAGCCTCGCCATCGCTGCCTCTCCGCCAATCCTGCCTCACCGTTGCCGACGCCCCTCGCGGCGCCCCAAGTAGCCTCGCCACCGCTGCCTTGCCATCGTCTCGCGCCGACGCCCCGAGTAGCCTCGCCAGTACCTCTCCGATCGGGACATCAAGCTCGGGACGGCGAGCTCGGGATGGCGAGATCAGGACGGCGAGATCGGGACGGTGACGGCGAGATCGGGTTGGCGATGGAGCTGGGATGGATCCGCGACGAGCTGGGATGAAGGTGGGTCGGCGAGATCGCCGCCAAACCCATCACCACCTCGTCCAATCTCTAGGACGTCGATGTCGGGACGACGACGATGAGATTGGGACGGCGACGGCGGGATGGATCCGAGGCGAGCTCGGATGGAGCTGGGATGGAGGTGGGACGGCGACATCGGGGACGACGATGTCGGGGCTGGGCATCGACGGCGAGTGGTCGGAAGAGAGAAAGGGAGAAGAGAGAGAGAAGAGGGAGAAAATGAATAAAATATGTTTAAAATGTTAAAAATGTTTAAAATGCTGACAAGGCTAGAAAATTGATGAGAATGCATAATGTTATATTTTTATACCTTAATATTTAGTCTCCTATGCTTATTTAGTTACTAAATACACTCATTATTCTTATATTTTGATTTAGGATGCAATTGAAGTCCTTAAGTCGAAAAGAAGCTGAAAAGAGTGCTTGGATCAACTTTAAATATTTATCTGTACCTGCTCATGAAGAACCAGAGGATGTGCCATACATGGTTGGAAAGCTCTTGGAGTCTAGATTCTGGAGAATTTTACGGTTCGTGATTCCGAGTTTCCTAGAGGAAGTTACGGCAATTTCAGTACCGATGCGCAGTCTAAATGGCAGAAAGGAAAATAAGCTGGAAGTCCGAGCGAAGGTCCGATCGATCGGACCTGGCAAAACCGTGACAGAACATGTAGTTTTTGGCTGAATATGGTTCGATCGATCGAACCATCCCTCCTATTGAGCTAGATCGATCCGACTCCTAGAGTTGGATCTATCGGACTCAAAAATACCCAGAGAATGTGGATTTTTATGCCTCCGATCGATCCAGCACTTAAAGTTCGATCGATCGGACTTGGGAATTAAAGTTGACAGAGCGTATGCTTTTTAGAGGAACCGAATTCGATCGATCGGACCATCGATCGAACTCGGGAAGAGCCAGAGACGAAGATTTTTACGAAATCGATCGATCCGACTCCCTTATTCCGATCGATCGGGCTCGGGCGTGAAAAGAAGTTGAAGATTTTAATGAGACCGATCGATCCAGCATCCAAGGTCCGATCGATCGGACTTTCCCTAGTGAATAAAATCGACGATTGTGATCTAATCCGAGGGTGGATACACTTGAGGCTATAAATAGGACTCTTTCTAGGGTTTGAGGGGGGATTCTTGGACACTTTTGGCTACTCTTTCTCCTCTTTTATATTTTTTCTAGGTTTTCTTTTGCTTTATGAAATCTTTTGGAGGATTGTTCTTGATGGCCCTGCGTGGCTAAATCTTGATCCTTGGTCGAGCAGACTGAAACCTCGGAATCAATGAAACTGTGAGATCTAATTTATTTTTATTGTTCAGTTTATACATGAGTATTGGATGTTCTTCTGAGATTAAATCTTCATGATTACCTTGTCTAATTGCTAGGAGGCCTACTAGTTTATTATTCATGGTGATCTACCGCTAGGTTTGATATCAAATCCGGAATTGTTTGATCCCTCTAATCTGCGAAGCAACTAGGATCTAATAATTTACTGCTGATCAGATCTTGTTAGATCTTAGGAAGAATATTCAACTAGATTAAATGCAACCGCTTGTGCTTGTGTTGTTTAGCTTCATCGATCTCCCTATTCTTAACGCTGCTACTAGATTAAATCTACAACGCTTGTCTTAGGTTGTCTAGTAGTTAGGGTTGATTAGATCGCTTGTTTCTAATTAACTATGATCGAGGAGAGCTTCGAATGGAATTCGGACGATGAATATTCGTGGTATAAATTGATTGATACTTGCATCTATGATCAGTTGTTGGATTCCGATGGTGGATGTTGACTCAGACCAAGGTTTGTTCTCTTGATTCAACTCATTTCTTCGCTTTAGATTATTTCTTTATTGTTTTTCCTCACGTTTAAAACCCCCATCTTTGTTCACTAAGCACAAAACACGACTGAACACTCTTCGTGGGATCGACTCGTACTCGCACTACTACATTTATTTTAACGAGTACTGGATTTATTTTTGAGTGCCTGCGACAGCACATCAAAAATTAATAAAATATGTTAAAAATATGCCACGTGTGCTAGTTTGCCGTTAGCTCGTTGACGGCGTTCGACGGAAGCTGACGTGGAGGACTACATAAGTGAGCTAATAAAAGTTGAGGTTCTGTATTGCAACTTTTTGAAATATAAGGACCACATAAAAATATCGGTCAAACTACATGGTACTAATTGAAAATTTAGCCAGCTTTGTTATATCCAGCAACATTCATTGAAAGCATTCCCAACAGCTTTTTTATCCCTATTCATGCTTTAATATGATTTGATGACATTCTCTAATATAGGGAATCACTTTTTGGCTTGTTCAATCAACATATTTCCTATACTGATTTCCTATATCAATTAGAAACTTTAAAATTTCATTCATATTATCTGTTTTGAGTTCCATCACTTACCAACTGTTATAGTATCCATCTTTCTTCTCACCAGTCACTTGCTCCATGTCCTCGTATCACCCATGGAGATCGACGATGACGAGTTCGGGGATCTGTACAACGACGTCCTCAAGCCCCTTCTTGCGCTTGCGTCGTCGCCCAAGGTTGTCGCCCCTAGTCTTCCTCACAACCACATCGTAGTCGATGACGATGATGACGATGACAATCAGATTCTCTTCGGATCTTCGCGCACGATCCCTTTGGTTTTGCTCGCTCCGAAGCTGACCTGAATTGGTCCGGCGAGGGCAAGGAAGGAGTGGAGGCTGATGAAGATGAGCTTAAGCGGCGGCGACGGGGGTAGGAGGCGGCGTCGCTCCAGAACTCGATCCAGTGGGGTGCGAGCCCGACGACGGAGTCGAGGCTGCGCCGGGACGGAGGCGGGGGTGGTATGGGGGGGAACTCATCGGCGGCACTGGCTAATCGAAGGCGGCGGAGTGGGGATGGGGATCCTAAGGAGGAGCCTGAGGCAGCGAAGGTGATCTCATGGCGGAAGAAGTCGGCGAGGTCCAGAGCGCATCATTGGATCCCAGACTCGTCAACGAAGAAGACAAGGTTTTCGCCGAGGAGGGGGCGAGCTGGGAGGTAGTAGCGATCGAAGAGGGGGATGAGCCGAGGCGCGCGACAGAGCGCGACACGGGCGGCTCGGAAGGCCTTTTCGTCGGAGGAGGTGCATGGTGGCGACGAGTGAGGTGGAGCGAGGCGGCCACGAGAGGGGATTGGAGGCTGGCGTGGAGGTGGGAGGGGTGGCGTTAGTCGGGGAAGCTGGGGGATGAGAGGACTCTGAGGGAGAGGATGGTGCGGAGGTCAAGGGGAAAGGTGAGTCTGAGCTCGGCCTCGGCACAGGCGAGCTCAAGTAGGGAGAGGCCGGGGAGGACGAGAACCCCGGAGGAGCGGAGGTTGGAGAGGATGGCGGAAGCAAAGGGGTGGAGAGGGAGGAGCGCGTAGTGGGGGGCGGAGGGAGCGGTGGCCGCTCGGGTAGAGAGGACACTCGTTGGAGTGTGGATATATACAGGAGAGCATAAGATAGTATTGTTTTAAGATATATGGAATGCTTTTTGATTCCCTAAACATAGGGAACCAAATTGGTTTTAGGGAATGACTATAGGGATAGTGAATCTGTTGGATGAGACTTTCTAATCAAATTTCCTAGATTTAGGGATAGGGAATATTTTAGGAATGCTCTAATGAGCCCACAAAAGATATCTGTCCAGTCATTATTGCCAAATTAGAGTCTGTTGTGATTTGTGAAAAATGGTCGGAATTCTACATATAATCACTGTGAGCTATATGTAAAAATGAACTAAACTTGAACATTGCTCGTGGGATACGTTTGCAGAATTAAAGGTTTTAGAATCAGAGTAAGATTCAAAGTCGCCGTGTGTTCGCATCCAAATAGTAGATTTTCAGATATTTGCGTTTAAATCCAGCTATTTTAGATCAATTATATCAATTATCTCTGTTCTAAATCTGGATAAAATATTGAAACTTGATTTTATGATTGCATTCTTGCATACATACATATAAGACACTGCCAAATCCTCCCCCAATCCTATTCCAATTCATGGATAAGAAATGAATGGACCCAAAAAATAGAAATTCATCAAATAAAGAAAAATGATATAAAATTGGATAAATAAGGGATTAATCAAAATAATCATCATTATTATATCTGTTGCACCACCATGTCATTTGGGAGAGAGAAAAAAAAAACAAACAAATATAATAAGGAGTCAAGCGCAAGACCTTTTACATAAGCTTCTCTTGGGAACCAAATGGCTAGCCTTGTCGTAATCCCACACACCGCTTGCTTCAGTGCATCTCCCCTCTCACCATCGCTTTTCCGATCGGGACGGCGGCGTTGCTCCCGGATTAGGGCGGGAGCGATGGCGACGGAGAAGCTGGGGATCAAGGTGGAGAGGAACCCACCGGAGTCGAAGCTGCAGGAACTCGGCGTCAAGCAATGGCCCAAGTTTGCTTCTTTTGGCCTTTCATCTCCCCTCTCACCATCGCTAATTTTTTTCTTCTCATTCGTTATTGGATTTTTGTTTTATTTTCTCTCTCTTTTCTACTCCTTTCTTATTAAACTTGTTTGTTTTAGAGATCCCCTCCAGATTTAAAATAAATAAATAAAAAAAGCCTTTTTTTTTCCCTGCCCTCTTTAAAGCTCGTTCTGCGTTTGGAAACCATAGAAATGATAACTGGGGTCCTAAGGTCTCTACAGGCTTGTCAAGAAACTGTTGCAGCTACGAGGGGGAATGCTAATATGCTATTGATCGTTGTTCATCACAAGACTAATTGAGATGATTCATGCTCTTTGCTTGTGAACACAGGTGGGGATGTGATCCAAGCAAATTCCCGTGGACGTACACGGCGAAGGAGACATGTTACCTGCTGGAGGGGAAGGTGAGAGTCTTTCCTGACGGCCATGGTGATGAGTTTGTGGAGATTCAGGCAGGTGACTTGGTGGAGTTTCCCAAGGGCATGAGCTGCACTTGGGATGTCTCTGTGACTGTGGACAAGCATTACAACTTTGAGTAAAACCACCCACCCAATGTATGCATGATAGACTATGTTGCCAGTTTGCTCTGGTTTCTATGAGTACCTGTGAGTTTTTATGGTGCAATGTAGAGAGAGAAAGAGATGCTGATGCTAGTTTTCAGAAGGTGATAATGGATACATTTGGCAAGTGAAAGATTGACAACAGGCTTGAAGCATTTCTATACCCTTTGGATGTTCATGACTTATTTCAGATATGTTAGATGAATACATTATAACGAAGAAAAGGAAAAAGGCCAGAGCATCTTGACTGATACAATGATGCCTCTAAATTAGCAAGAATTACATTGCACATGGAGATGTGATCTCGCTTACAAGTTAGTTACATCATTTAAACAGAAATGGGGATTGTACATGTGGGAATGGACAAGTATTAGATGCTCATGGCGGCTCTGGACGGGAATTCTTCGAGTTCACCCTCAGACCCATCAGATACTACCTGTGTGGCAAATGCGAAGAATCCATGAGGAAACTACCAATATAAAGCAGCCTGACAAAAACAAAATTGATTGATATTTTGAGTCTACTTAAGCAGTTATATTTCGCCATCAGACTAAGTCATCAACCAATCCACCTGAAAGCTAAGGTAAAGCTAAGTTGCCACTGAACACTAGCAAATTTGTATGTGCATCGCGCATGAGATGAGTCTGCTACTATTATTGCCATGGAGGTCTACTTGGGGCAACTTTTGTGAGCATGATGAAAGCATGGGGCATTGGTTCTTCAATACATATTTTACAATAATGGACAAGAGGATGAAAAGTAAACTCACCAGGACCTTGGCCTTATTCTCGGAAAGGTACCGATCGAGGGCACCATCTCCACGAAGAATTTTAGCTCCACACCCCGGTCTTTCAATGGAGCCAACTGCCTCCTCATCCACCACCACTGCATCTACTCTCTCAATTCCTGACTTTACGTCTGGAATCTGTAAGAAATTGAATGTTTATAACATCTGGCCTCGTCAATTATATGGAACTAAATAGCACATTGATCGAAGAAAATCTTTGCCCATGGATCAGAAAAGACATGACTTCCAGTCAGCTCTTGACACGAAAAGCAGCTGTATCCTAATAAGGAAACTGTCATATATGAGAACTGCAATCAACACGGCACCATTGAAAAGGGTCGCCATGAGAAAGCAGTAGAACATTTCCCATTTTTACGTTGCACTTCAGCAGAAACTGGAACTTGAATGTTTCACCCATTTGGAAAGCTGCTCTTCATTCTAGAATGTATTCCTGGAACTGATCACGACAGATTTGGAAAAAAAATTCTGTCTTCCAGATCCAAACAAGGTGTTAATTTCTAGCCCAAAGTGTGGGAATTGTGGTATTTTTTAAGGCCAAGGACTAATCAAGCTATCAAAAATTAAGTCCAAGTAAGCCTAGATTTTCTAGAGTTCACGTAGAACCCAATGAAACTTCAATTCAACCCTGGAGTAACAAATATGCTACATGCAAATAACAATTTTAATGGAAGCATAATGAACATTGCTGTAGACTTTAGGCTAAACACACCCACAAAAGATAGTCACTCGGTACTTCTGAAATGTACCTCATACATGGCATCGGTAAGAATACTCTCCAAAATAGCTCTTAAACCTCGAGCGCCTGTGTTCTTGGACATTGCTTTTTTTGCAATCAACCTAAGCGCACTGTCAGTGAAATGTAGCTTAACCTGGAATTCAATAAAATGCAACATAATTACTCACCCTCAGATTAAAATGGAAAATTCTCAAAGACCAGCACACTCACATTGTTCATGCTAAACAATTTCTTGAATTGTTTACCAAGAGAATTCTTTGGCTCTGATAGAACCTGAAATGAAAACATTTGAATTTACAAATTAAACCTACAGCAGACAATCAAGAGTCAAGACTAAGACCTTCAACAAAAAAATAGAATATTTGCACTAGAAAACTCAGTAACAGAAAAACAAATCATGAAAACCTAGTAATTTTGGCCAAAACAACCCATCAAATGGTCGATCAAAATTTGACTCAATTGCTAGAATCAATATATTTCATTCATACTTCATCCATCTAAACGTGATCCAAAAACCAAATCCTGCCAGCAACTTTCTGAAAGCACGTGAAACTTAAATTACAACTAAAACAGTCTAGATGAAAATGTTGCAACAACTTTGATTTAACTTCAAATAAGATCATAATTAGCAGAGACTGAAATTACCTGAACAAGTTGGTCTTCATTTAGAGCAGACAAACTAACCAATATTGGGAAGCGACCAATGAATTCTGGAATGAGGCCATATGCTATCAGATCACCACTTTCAACCTGTGCAAGGGACAATCAAAGTTCACACCATATTTCAAACAGTTGCTAGAGGTATAGAAATATAAATGTGTAGACTTTTGTAAAGGGCGACCTAAGTAACATTTGCAAAAACGCTGAACGGTTTAAACAATTTCTTTTGCGCTTATTTGTTTTTTGATGCTTACTGATTCCAATAAGGATGATGTCACAACAGCATTTGTTAACCCACCGGTTCTCATGTTAGCACGTACTGGTGCTCCAAAACCTATGGAAGAATCCTGTCGTCTGTTGCACGTTGAAGAGTCAGGCATTCCTTAAAAGAGGTGGACTAGATAGGATTGCTAGAAAAGATTTTGAACATAATATTACCTTTCAGAAATAGTCTTTTCTAAATCAACAAAAGCACCACCACATATGAAAAGAATATCTTTCGTATCTATCTGCAGATCAACTCTGGGTCAGCAAGAGGAAATGCTAAAACGACCAACATAACTTTATAACGGCAGCCAAGACTAAATGACTTCAGCAATCCAGTGACTTAAAATAAGATTCTGAGAGCCTTTTGCATTAGGAGTTACAAGCATTACAGGTTTTGATTCTTAATAGCACCGAAAAGAAGAGTATTTATGTTAACAATACCTGTATATTGTCACCACGAGGGTGCTTCCGAGCTCCCTTCTCGGGGACATTGACTATCTGCAGCAAAAAAATTTCAGGTTCACTTTTCGATCTCAATGGAAGTGATAGCAGGACTAATCACATAATTAACCCAGCAACACATATACTGTCACCTATTCAGCATAAGACATCTGTATTCTATGTGGGATGTTGCCAAAAGCACATACGAAAGAAGATTGCAGTCTCCACATACACAATACATAAGGAACCCTGAATATAATCTTCAGGTGACATGATCAATCTTATAGAAAAGGTTTGCTGATAGCTTTAGTGTTCCAAACCGGAGATAATTCTACACCAGTCAAATTTTTGTGTGGGTTATCATAACTGAAAAGCTATTTTGACTTGCAAGCGAACCTAATCAAAGTAGCCTCAAGCTAGAATAGTAGATTTGACGCCATAGTATCTAATTTCTTATTACCGTAACTAAGCTTAGTAATCACATCTTGTAACTATGCTTAGTAATTGCACGCTTTCTGCCCAATGACGGCATATTGTACATATTTATAGGAGACTATATAAACTAAATCACTTAATTTTCCTAAATAAATTTGAAAATCGACCTTCTAGATTCATAAAGCACATGCAGAACGTCTAAGCATGTACAAGTATATAAAGGGGAGACTTGGATAACAATTGCCCTTCAAATATAGATGAAAACAATAAAGAGCTTCCTGCCAAAAATACAACTAAAACTCGAATAAAGAGGAGCTGAATAGCATAATTAAAAAAGTTCTTTATCCACAATTAATAAATCAAAATTATAATTCAGCATAGGTCGACTTACCGTTCCTTCTAGCATTTTTAACAATGCCTGCTGAACACCTTCACCCGATACATCTCTACTAATGTTTAGGCTCTCAGCCTGTAATTAAGCATTCACAAATGTTATGACTTAGATTTTAATGTATTACTGACTAACAACATATCCAACCCTTTTAAACAATGGGTTGAAAACCTTACATAGATCTAAGTTTTGAATAAATGTCATACATAATCATGCTACCTTCTTCGTGATCTTATCAACTTCGTCTATGTACACCATACCCTGTTGAGCTGCTTGGACATTGAACTCTGCAGCCTAAAAAGTGGCAAAGCATCAAATTGTGAACATTAATACTTTAGCTGAAATGACAAACATAGCATGGCACTCAATTTGCAAACTGAGATCATCAGTATGCTGCTAAGAGCCTAACAGGTTATAGTGACCTAAAATGGGAAGCATGACGCTCTAGTTGCATACTTAGACCATTATTAGTCTGGTGCGGAAGACCTAAGCAAAGATTCGGCTTTGCTTACAATCTCGTAAGTGATGTCATACATGGTAAACATCGCAAAAAAGATTAAAAGAAAACATCACAGCCTTCAGCATGTGGGAGCCATTACAATTCAATTAGAAAATGTAAATGACCCCCAACAGAAAGGACTCATTACTACAGTGGAACAAAGACAGAAATCCGCATTACACTTATATTAGAAAAAAAGAAAAATACCACATAAATTTAAATATCTCATAGAAATCATTAATAGACATCATTAATCAAAATTATACCGAGAGCAACTTGTACAATATTGATTCAACATCCTCTCCAACATAGCCAGCCTGCAAAGGTATTCATCTAATTTGTCAGTTTAGAGAAAGGAAAACAGATAAATTATGACATCAATAACCAAATAGATTAATCACCAATGCAATTATCATATATGGAAGAAAAAAAAATTTAGACTCTGCATGACTGCATCAAGGACCAGACATTAGCAGTATCCTACATAATGTGTATGTAATTTAGGAACGCTGGAGAGAGCGCATTGTTGAAATGGATTCAAGACAAAAAAAAAAGAGAAAAAGATTCTCTTCTCATTCAATTTAAATCTTCCAACTGGTACTACATTTTTGTGAAAGCATGCAACGACCGAAAACAGAAGATATACCTAAATACTTGACAGTGATAGCAAATTTCACTCACATGTACTGTTTAATGAAGCATATACATATATCATTCAGCCCGTGACTCAATCCACCATCAATAGATTTTTATGTCAGATTATGAGTGTTAAGTATCATGTTGCCAATTCCATAATATTCTACTAATAACTACTTGAAAGAGATAAATTCTTATGTCAGATTATGGTGTTCTTGAAAGTTTTGTATCCTACTTACACATCAACTGCGCCAATACCTTGGTTAGTGCTGGCAATTTCAATCTTCTTTTGAATCAAACACTTTGTTACCATGCAATTCTCCACATTAAATTCTAATGAATCGACTTCCACTTTGATGTATTTCAACCTTTTAGAGATAGCATGGAAGAATTACAGAGCCCCTATGTACTGACAAATCCACTACAGCTCTTCACACTAAATTTAAATGGTAACTAATGGATAGCAACTTGTGCACAGCTATACCAGTTGCACGGTTGCACCCCATGCTAAGAATGGCAAACAACTAAGCATTTATGGTAGCAAAGCTCAGTTTATCTGCATAGGGTTCTAAGAAGACCTCAAAAAGCTAGATCTACAGATGGGAGCATAACTAAATCCGCACGAAAGTAGATTCCATCTTTACCAAATCCAAGCTGGACAAACGTAGGACAAAGATATGGTCTTTATTTTCACTATCAATTAAACAGTGCCCTTCCATCAAACTGCTTGTGTATTTCCTAACAGGATTCTGCTTGCCCTTGTAGTTAAACCATGCAAATACGCGGGGATAAACAAAAAAGGCATCTGCATGTTATGTCTTCAAAACTAGTATTCTATCTGGTACCACACATAGTTCATAATATTATATTTACTCCCAATTACCATAATTATTAAGAAACTATTAAGAATTACTTCTGTTACAGTAGTTTCAATCAAACTTCGAGCACGTCCATCAAAACTATGCAGAAGTTAACCGCGAAAAATGCAGGTAGAAATTAGCAGTTTTAGAAAGGAAGGAAAACAATACTTGTTGGATCAGTAGCATTCTGCAAATAAAGGGAAAAAGAAAACTCAAATGTAATAACTTAAGTAATTGACTAGGAACAAACTTGCCTGTGTCAATGTCGTTGCATCTGCAATAACAAATGGCACATTTACAAAGCGGGCTAATGTTTTTGCAAGCAATGTCTTCCCTGTCCTTACAGACAATACCATAGCATGTGTATATCAGATCATCATTCCATTAACATAGAAGAAAGAAATTCAAATTTTCAAGCACAATTCTAATCTTGCATAAAGATCTGCAAATTTAAAAGTGGATGCTGTACCAGAGCCAGTCG
Organism: Narthecium ossifragum; assembly: GCA_963920575.1. NCBI lineage: Eukaryota > Viridiplantae > Streptophyta > Magnoliopsida > Dioscoreales > Nartheciaceae > Narthecium > Narthecium ossifragum. Next base: position 20,134,813 of record OY986969.1, read on the forward strand.
GACCCATCAAAAGAACATTGCTTTTGTCTAATTCCACTTCATTGTCCTCATCTTCCACCTGCAAACTTCCTGAATCGGCAACAGACCTGGTACACATCAGTATTCAGAGTTGAGCGATCATAAGAACAAGCACATAAAGAACAGCACTGCTATCAAATTACCAAGTGGTAAGTTCAGATCAGCACTAACCCTTTCCGCGATGCATGAAAGATTCTTTTGTAGTGGTTGTAAACACCCACAGATAGCACCTAAAACCCAAAATTTTCACATAAATGATTTGAATTATGCATACGAATCATCCCAAGCCTACCAAATGACCCAATCCAACCATAAAAATCCCACCTTTTTAGCTCGGTCCTGCCCAATGACAAACTTATCCAGCCCTTTGCAAATCTCCTTCGGCGTGGGCAAGTCCTTCCCCAAATTGGACCCACCCCACCCCTCCTTCCCAGAAAACCCGCCGTTTCCACCACCCCCGCCCGCCGCGCCACCACCTCCTCCTCCACCGCCGCTTGGCCCCGACACCCTCACCACGTTCATCCCGGGAGGGAATGGCGGACCCGGCGGCGCATGCACCGCCAATCCATTCGCACCACCCCCTGGCGCTGCCGGAGGCGTCCCGGGCATTGGCGGCCAGTTCTCCGGAGGCTCCCCACCATACGAGGATCTTAGACTCTCCCAGAAGGACCCGTTACCGCCTCGGGAATCATGTTCATGTTCTTCTTCTTTAGGGGATCGGACGCGGCCGATCTCGACGAAGGTGCCCTGGAGGGGAACGAGTTTATGCGGCCGGAAGTAATACGCAGTGCGGCAGGCGGGACAAAGGTTCACCGCCTGGTACCCGCCGCGGTCTCCAGCTCCGGCGATGGACGGCGGCGATCTGTTCGAGAACAGCACCTCCATGTGCTTCGAGCACCGCGGGCAATGAGCCTCCGCCTTGATCCGCCGCGTCTGGTACTCGTCCGACCCCCCCGCCCCTCCCCCGCCGCCCCCATCCCACTTCTGCCGCTCTTGCTGGCTCCGGTGGCCCCCAACGGCCGCTGTACTCTTACCAGATGTACCGGTGACGCCGCCGCCACGCGCCGCGGCCGTGGCAGTGGCGGCGAGGCGCCTCCACCGGAGAATCCCCGACATAATTCGTTGAATATTCCGAGATCGAGAGAGAGATAGGGATGCGAGCGGTGGTGAGAAGGTACGGTTTGGTGGTGGGGAAGCAAAACGGTTATTTTATAGCACAAGCGATGTGGGACTATTAGTATGGAGGGGAGGAGAAATAGGCGTTGAGAGAGACCGAGAGAGTGGAGTTTCTCTTTCTTGGGGATAACGTTGTTGGAGGACATCAGTAGATTTTTGGGCATGAATGCAGAGAGCTTTATGATGTCTTCAAGGAAATCCATGCCTGCCTGAGTAATCGAGGTGGTGTTGGAGATTGATGGAATATGTCATCAGATGGGTGATGGCCGTCCGATTGGTGGGGTCTGATCCCCTGCTTTGATTTCTTTCGCTTTGTTTGTAACGAGACCGTCACTTACGTATTCTTATTATAGATAATTAGGGGCTGTTTGGTTGCATGTATAAGCTGATACATGCATCAGTTGATGCAGCCTTTTGATACAAACCAGTGTTTGGTTGGTCAAATGCATCAGCTAATGCATGTATCAACTGATGCAAAAAGAGGCTCAAATGTAGCATCAGCTGATGAATCACTATATGAATTAAAATATTATTTTCGGAATTAATAAAACCTTGAATAAATTTGAAAAATCAATATATGAATTTCGAAAAATTTGAAAACCTAACTAGAAAATCCGAAAATTCATGGAAAAAAAACTTTACATGAATATATTATTTTCGAAATTAATAAAACCTTGAATAAATCTGAAAAATCAATATATGAATTTCGAAAAATCTGAAAACCCAACCAGAAAATCCAAAAATTCATGGAAAAAACTTTACATGAATATATTATTTTTGCTTGTATTTTTGTTGATTTTTATTAAAAATTTTATCATAAACGAATTAAGTCCGGAAGATAAGTAAAGAATTGGACACTGTTGTTCAAGATTTGGTTAATACTTTGTAGTTAAGAGTTTGCTAAGACGATTTTAGGTTAATACTCACACCTGCTTGATCTTTTTTACTTTAATAATTAAGAAATTATTAAGTTAGCACGAGCTCAATAATTTAATAAATATAGTCAAAGAAAAAATATAGCTAAATAAAAAACAGCTAAAGAAAAAAAATGATATGAAACAGTTGTATCAACTGATGCAATACATACCAACCAAACAGAAAATGAGCTAATACTGCATCAGTTGATACAAGCAACCAAACAAACAGGTGATGCTAATACTGCATCAACTGATGCTAATACTGCATCAACTGATGCACTGCATCAACTGATGCACTGCATCAACTGATGCACTGCATCAACTGATGCACTGCATCAACTGATGCAAGCAACCAAACACCCCCTTAGTGTTTACACTAAAATAAACAAACTTATTAACTGGTACACCATCATCTGGTGTTTTAATGTATAAGCACCATTTTAAGACAGTTATGGGAGGTTAGGATTTATTATTAATTCTGATGACCTTTTTACCCTTTTGATGGACCTCCTCTTCTTCCTCCTATTCCTCTTCCTCCTCCACTTCCTCATCATCGGACTACCTAGCTCTTTCCCACCGTGTGGCGTCCTTCTTCCTCACCCGGCCCTATGTCTTGGCCTGCCTCCTCACTCCTCATCGTCAAAACCCCAACTCGAGCTCCTCTTCCTCAAGGAACCCGGCGCCGCTACCTTCGAAGACCGCCACCTCCGACCTCCAAACCCCATTCCGACCCTAGATCCGGCCAGACGGGGGCGACGAAGCCCTCGGGGACGACGATGGCGGGGCCGACGGGGGCGAAAGAGCCCTCGGGGACCACGATGGCGGCGAGGAGCGCGATGGCTGGGCCGACGGAGCCCTTGGGGACCACAATGGCGGCGAAGAGCTCGATGGCGGGGTCGACGGGGGCGGGCGACGGAGCACTCGAGGACAACGATTCCGCCACCATTCCTCTCCGTCGTGTCCGCCCGGATCCTCTACTCCGCCGTCCTCCTACTCGCGGCTCGTCGTCTCCACGAGCTACAACACCGCTCCTCTCAAATCCACTTCTCCGTGCTTCCGGGTCCCTTCCGACCTCGGATCCGAGTACCCAAGACACCGCCGGTCCTTCCCCGTCTCCCTTCCGGCGAGATCCGGCAGTCGACGTCGTTTTCCCCTAACGTCACCATCATCGACGATCCCTCACAGCCTGAGCTGGTTCAGGTAGATCCAGCTATCTGGCTCGACCAGATCTAACCTGATCCAGCTAGGTTGATCCAGAACCCATTGCATCTGATTGGATCCAGATCCGATTGACCAGCCAGATTGATTGATTCAGGCCCTCTCTCTCTCTATCCTCCCCCTCTTACTCCTTGCAGCCACCAACTCTTAGTTCCAGTAGTCACAACTGCAGTGGAGAAAAGAGAGAAGAGGAAAATGGAAAACAGAAAACAGAAAAATGAAAAATGAAAAACAGAAAAGAGAATAATGAAATCCATTCATGTATATTAATTAAGAAGAAAAAAAAGACAATTCAAGCCATTCATGTATATTAATGAAAAAGAGAAAAGAGAATATTGTAAAGAGAAAATAGCATAATTCAAACCATACATTAGCTCTAAATCATCTTTGATAGGTATTCTCTTTTTTACAAAGAGAATATTGAAATACATTCATGTATATGAATCAAGAAGAGAAGAGAGAAATCTGCAAACATTGTATGAGCAAATAATACTTTTTGATAAGGATTCTCTTTTTACATGATGAATTCTCTTTTTACAAAGAGAATACTGATAGATAGGTATTCTCTTTTTACAAAGAGAATACTGATAAAAAAGAGAATACTTATAGGTATTCTCTTTTTACGAATAGAATACTGAAATACATTCATGTATATTAATCAAGAAGAGAAGAGGGAGATCTGCAAACATTGTATGAGCAAATAATACTTTTTGATAAGGATTCTCTTTTTACATGATGAATATAGGTATTCTCTTTTTTACAAAGAGAATACTGATAGGTATTCTCTTTTTTCAAAGAGAATACTGATAGGTATTCTCTTTTTACAAATAGAATACTGATAGGTATTCTCTTTTACAAATAGAATACTGAAATACATTCATGTATATTAATCAAGAAAAGAAGAGGGAAATATGTAAAGAGAATATTGCTGCTCGTCGATTCATTCATAGATCCTGCAACATTAGGGAATGAACCCTCGCCCAATCTCACATAAAACAATCTATAATACTTTTATTGGCCAGATAAAGGTATTTAAGATCTCAGTTATAATAATGAATGAAACAAGGAAAATAAACTGATTAAATAATCATGATCCAATAGCATAAAATGATTCAGTTAGGGCTACATCGGTACCTTAGAGAAGGAATTAGCCATTCATGTTCATCATGAAGACGACAAAAGTGTTCAAAGAAAAAGAAAGAAAGAAAGATGAAGAAAACAAAACCCTAACGCGGCTTCCTCTCCTCCAGATGCTCCAGAAAAGTTCTCCAAAAGATCCCCTTTGATAACCCTAACTATTGTATTTATAGGCCAAAACTCGGGTTAGATCCGGCTCATTATACGCTCCCTGCTGATCTGGCGGTCGATCGTGAGATCTCACGGTCGATCGTCAACTGTACAAAATAATTCGGAAGAGCGACGGTCGGTCTTCGCATCAACCCTGAGAAGTATTTTCTTTAACAGAGGCTGACGGATGATGCCACGGGCGACCATGGGAATTTTTGCATGTGACGGTCGATGCGACGGTCGTTCGGGGGAATCTTTGAGCGCGACGGTCGTTCGGGGGAATCTTTGAGCGCGACGGTCGACCGTAAGATCTCACGGTCGACCGTCACTATTCATTCAGCCTGCGCACTGTTACGAAAAATATTATAACTTTCCATGGAAAACTCGGAATCACGAACCGTAAAATTCTCCAGAATCTAGACTTCAAAAGCTTTCCAACCATATATGGCACATCATCTGGTTATTCATGAGCAGGTACAGTTTAATCTTTCAAGTTGATCCATGTAATCTTTTCAGCTTCTTTGCTCCTTTTTCCTGCATTTTCCACACAACTATGTGAAGCAACATATAGATATAAAAATAGTAATAAAGATGTTAATTGAGGCTAATTATCTAGCAATTGAGATGCTTATAAGGTTATTCAGAGTGCACTTTCATGCACTCATCACTTGGGTTAGTTGCTCTTGTCGGGGCGTTTGCTAGAGGTTGGAAACCTCTAGGCGTTCGTCACCCACGTGTGGGACACGGTGGGGTTCGACGGCTTCCTCGGTTTGCGCTGGTTGGTCGCGCACCGAGTTTTGTTTCTTTGGCCGTAGGAAGGTGTCATGGGTACACCTGACGGCATTGTTTCGCTTTCGTTGAAGATCGCGGTTCGGCGATCCTTTTGCTTGTCGAGAGCTGGGGTGGTTCACCGGCTTGTGGTGGACTTCCTCCCCGTTGTTTTCGAGGGTGCTCTGGAGAGCAGCTTCCCCTCGTGTTGTTGTTGTTGTTTGTACAGCTGTCCTTTCTGAAGAGCTTTTTGATTGTCGCCTTCGCGGGACACCGAGTTCAAGGTCGAGTTTCCTTCGGGTGGTTTTGAGCATTGCGAGTTCGCACGTGGATGCTAGCAACATTTGGAGAGTCGAGGACTCAGTCGGCCGAGTTAGTTGCTCGGGACTTCGTTCGCCCAGGTGTGTTGCCTCAGAGGGTGTTCCGGTTCTCATTGTGGATGGTCCCCTCCATAGATGCATGGACTTCAGAAAGCTGGACGGTGTTGCAGCAGAAAGTATGCGCCCGCTGCAGCGTAACGATGATGGATTAGCAGTTGAGAGACTTGTCGACTCCTTCAGAGTTTGACCTTCGCATCGACTACACCAGCTGAGGATTCGGGATTGCGACATCCCAGAGACAGCCTTCCGTACGAGGTGCGGACTGTACGAGCTCACAGTGATGCCGTTTGGTCTGACGAGCGCACCAGCAATCTTCACAGATGTGATGTGGAAGATCTTCAGGCCGTACCCTGATCAGTTGCAGTGGCGTCGTCGACAGTATTATATCTACTGGCGCGTTGAGGAGGAGCACGAGCGATGTTTGGCATTTGCATCGCAGCTACCGAGGGTGTATCGGCGTTATTTGGCTCCCAGCTCGAGGTGTTGGCCCTCAGAGGCAGGTTTCGACCGACAGGCAGTCTCAGCGGCAGGTAGATCAATTGATTCAGCCAGGCTCGACACAGATGTGCGACGGCAGAGGTCGAAGACGGTATCGAGGTTCAGTAAAGGCATCTCCAAGACCGCGGGACCGCTGACCAGAGTGACCATGAGACCGGGGCTTTTGCCTTAAAGTCACTGAGTCAGTGCCTTTAAGGGTAATAGCCACCAACAGTTGTTAGAGAGGCTAGAGCAGATTTGGTGGATTTGTCAGTTCATCGGAGACAGACAGTCAGTTGGATCAGATTTCTAGATGACTTTCCCTTTGGTGGTTGTAGCATCCCAGCTCTTCCGACCAGAGTGATATAGGCCCAGGGTATGTATCCGGAGCTCGTGGAGATCCGTGCTGCGGTTGGTACCAAGCACGTGACTGAGAGCTGGACAGCATCAGTAGATCGCAGGTTGTGCTTCGTTAGCAGTGTTGCAGATCCGGCAGATCTATTGTAGCCTCCCTTACTATGTTAGAGTGGGAGCGGAAGCACACCATGGCGGACGTCATCACCAGATTGCAGGAGGCAGCTGAGAGGAGCATCTTCCTTTGCTGGAGTTTGCCTATTCCAGCAGTCATCAGTTCAGAATCAGATGCAGTGCCATTCTAGGTGTAGCACGGTAGCTCGTGCCGTTCATCCGATTGCTCAACTGAGGTTGTTGAGGCATCCTCCACCACCCCAGGCGTCATCAGACAGTCCTCAGGGAGGTCAGCACAGAGCAGACGAGAGAGCTACTCAAGTCAGAGGCGATGATCTTTGGAGTTCTCAGTTCCTGGCAGAGTTTTTCCTGAAGGTTCCTTCGTGTAGGGGACCAGTCAGAGTTGGCAGAGAGCAGAGACCAGATGAGGTGGAGGCCGAGGCAACTCTACTCCGAGAGTCTGCACCAGAACCATGACGGCGTGGAGCGATGACGACATCGAGCACATAGAGATTCCTGACGGCTTTAGCAGACAGTTGGTAGTACTCCAGAGGTGGAGTAGCAGATCCAGAGTTGCACGAGGACATCCTACGTGAGATTCACTCCTCTCCTGTTGCTGTTCATTCAGGAGGCATGGAGGTATATCGTGGATTTCATCATCAGCCTGGTTGGCATCAGATGCAGAGATCAGATTCAGGATCAGATGCAGAGATCAGATTCAGTATCAGATGCAGAGATCAGATTCAGGATCAGATGTAGAGATCATATTTAGAGGTCAGGTCAGCACATACCATGTGAGATGAGTATGTGTGCCACATAGCAGTCCACATGTCAGAGAGGTGATCAGACGGCGTGATGCTTCAGCTTCCATCACTTCAGGCCATGATTCTAGGATCATAGACATGAGTCTAGTACAACTCTTAGGAGCCGATGATCACAGCATTGACTTCCAGCACATCATCTCGCGGTACAGATGGACAAACGGTCAGAGAGGACCCTTCAGATCCATGGTGACGTGCTTAGAGCACGCATTATTGATGCAGACGTCAGACGATGAGAGCACATCCTCAGAGCGGAGTTTGCCCACTTCAGCAGTTGACGGCTCAGCACCAGCATTGCACCTTTTGAGGTAGAGAAGTCAGTGCAGATCAGGTCAGAGGTGACAATCGTTAGAGTTCGCAGTTGGCGGCAGAGGGTTTGCTTACAGATCAGCACTATTCACGCACTTGTCAGTTGCTTGTCCTACCACCACATGTTCGGTGTTGAGGAAGTACAGTCAGTATCAGTCCCACGTGATCAGACACGACGGCATCGTAGTCGAGGAGGACGTCGCCTACGTAGAGCGGCCAGTGCAGATTGTGGGCAGACGAGATCAGATGCTGAGATGCAGATCGGTACCGATGGTGATGATCAGATAGAGGCATGGCAGTGCAGAGAGCTTGACGTGGGAGCAAGGGGATCGCGTGTGCCAGAAGTTCCCCGACTGTTTGATCCAGTAGGTAGTTTCCTTTGTGTGGGCGTTCGTGCCACTAGGACTAGTTGGTTCTTCTTTTCCGGCCCTACCCTTGAATTTCAGGACGAAATTTCTTTAAGAGTAATAGGTTGTGAGGACCCGTACCTCCAACCTGGTCCGACCGCGTTAGGTCGAGGGTCTGGGTTTGTGGTTTGGCCCGGTTGGCCTTGGGATGCGATCGGTTGATCGCATCGCTGTTTTTTTTTACCCCAGTGGCATTTTGGTAAATATGCTCCTTGGTGGTCAGTTTCACACTCGCGTTGCACACATGGCCTTTGATTGATGTATGTGATTGATTAGAACCTTTAGGGTGCTTCCGATCGGAAGATCGGAGCTCGATCAGGAGAGATCGAATCGGACGGCTGTGATTGATTCCAGCTTTCTATTTAAGCTCCTTCTTTCTCTTTCTTTCTTTCTTTCTTTCTTCCCTGGCCATTCTCTTTCTTCCCTCTCTCTCCTGCGGCTGAGCTAGGGCTTGGAGGCGTGGCTCTCGAGGAGCGGATTCCGGCGATCGGAGTTGGGGGATGCGTGGAGGAGCTGCTCTGCTTGTTCAGGTAGGTGTTTCTATCTCGATCTTTGGATCGGGTTCTCCTAGAATAGGTTTAATGCCTTTTCGCTGTAGGAGTACTTATTAGAATGTTGTGCATTTTGTTATGCATGTGTTATAGATGCTTTGAAGTATTCATATCTCGCGATTTCCGTATTTTATCGGTTGAATCTCGTATTATCGCCGTTTATCGGTTTTCGGCCATTTTAACCTAAATTGGAGATTTACCCGTAAAAAATGTGATTTCTTCACACCATTGGATTCCCCATCATCTTTTATGCGTGCTTGCAAAGTTTCATCGAACTCCAACTGGGATTGATCCTCGAAATCCAAGAAATTGGATTTCCGGCACAGTTCTGATGAACTGTGCATGGGGCTCGACGGTCGATCGGTGGATCGACCGTCAAGCGTTAATACGCTCTTTCGGGGCCTGACGGTCGATCGGTGGATCGACCGTAGCTTCGTCCGTCAGGCTCTGTCGGGATTTTGGCCTCCCACGGTCGATGCGCCGATCGACCGTGGCCCTCCTCTTTGTTTTCATCCCGCGTCACGGTCGACCGTCGCATCGTCCGTGAGGCTCTGCCTCATTTCGGGCTTCCCACGGTCCATGGACCGATCGACCGTCATCCATGTGGTTTTCCTCGTTTTGGCCTCACGGTCGACCGTGACATCGACCGTGGCCTCACCGTCGACCGTCGGATCGACCGTCGCATCGACCGTGGGCCCTTGAACATGTTTTTCTGACCTTTCTTGAATGGTTTTCAATGGTCATTGATCTTTACACATGTTGGGAAGTTTACAAGTGGATTTTGTAGAGTTTTCAAAGGATTTCTATCGAGTTTGAGGATCGATTCGAGTAATTTCCATTTTGGGCAAATCTATGGTTTTGATTGCAATTAATACGTGTTGGGTTGTATTTAAATGCTTCTTTGATTGCCTAACCATTAGCTAGCTATGAGTGCTAGCTAATGAGGAATTGTGGAACCTTAGCCTGATGCCGGTGTGTGCCGAGGGCTATTGTATAAATGTGGTCAGTTACCTGCGGGGTAACTGTAGAACCTTAGTCTTTCAGGTGCAAGAGAGCACTGAAGACTATTGTATATCTGTGTTTAATGCTTTGCTCAGATGTCTGGTTGGTTAGCGTAGATTATCCGTATGTGAGGCCTTGCTATGCTTACCCTTTGGCTAGCTGTAAGCTATGCCTAGCCCTGTATGATTAATGACATCTTGTTGCATGCCTATATCTTGTTATCTGTGCCTGAGCATTGCATGCATCTTGATTGCATTAGAGGCATTTGAGGTTAGGCGGGCGATGGTTTGGGTCACCGATCCGAGGCTCTCGGGTAGCTCAGATCTAGCCTTGGGACCGTGGCTGAGAAGTTAGGATTAGGGTGTGATTGTTTGATCAGAATCTCATGTTATTGAGGATGCACGCTAGTTGACTCTGATCTTTGGTTGAGGTTTAGAGGTCGTGTCGGTTCTCCAAGGCCAAGTGCTAGGGATAGTTGTCGATGTGTTCCCGACGTGGGTCCCCAAGGCATGGTGTTCCAGCTTGGGTAAGGGTGATCCTGTATGTTACTGTTTCGTGGCCTCCTGGTAACATGTTCAGGAGAGAGGTTTCATGACAGGAGCCCTTGGGACATCGATAAGGTTATGGGACCCGTGGCATCCTTTAGACTTAGGCGGAGAAACGACACTGTTGTTGTTTTCCTCCCTTTAGTGTGCCGTAGAGTAGAACCCTACTGAGCTTATCGCTCACTCCTACCCGGGCTGCGTTTGCAGGTGCAGGCGCCAGTTCTTCTTCAGTAGAGCCGGCGGATCAGCTTTGGTGGCGCGACTACATTCAGAGGTGTTTGAGGTTGCTGGAGGACGACTGTTGTACTTTTGGCAGATTTTGTAAATTATGTACATTTCGAGGACTTTTGAGATTAATGTATAATATTCTTTCATTGGAAGATTTGTATCAAATGTTGAATAGTACAACTGATGTTATGCAAATTGAATATCTGTTTACCTCTGGATTATAAATTGTTTAAGTTTTTCTATAATTCCGCTTTGTATCGCGCCATTTGGAGATGAATAGTATAGGAACCCTCACGCCTCATCCTGGATGGGTTTTCTGGGTCGGGGTGTGACTGGGGCGACGGTGGATCTGGAGGTGGGGGCCGGCCGGCGACGTATATGGGGGTGGGGGCGACATCGAATCTGGATCTGGGAGCGGCTGGCGATGGTTCTTGGGGTGGGGGCGGTGGATATGGATCTGGCACGTTCGGCGACGAATATGGGGGTGGGGGCGACGGTGGATCAGGCTCTAGGAGCGGCCGACGACGGATCTGGAGGTGGCGGATCTTGATCTGGGAACGGCCGGCGATGGATCTGGAGGTGGGAGCGAGCGGTCGAATCTGGAGGTGGGAGCTTCGGCGATGGATCTGGAGATGGGGGCGCTGGCGGATTTGGATTTGGGAGCAGCCATCGACGGATCTGGAGCGACTGCGGCCGGCGACGGATCTGGGGCTGGGGGCAGCGGCATATCGGGATCTGGGAGCGGCCGGTGATGGATCTGGGGGTGGGAGTGGTGACGGATCTGGAGGTGGGAGCAGTCCGGATCTGGAGGGAGAGGTGTTTTAGGGGATCTGGTGATAATAATAGAGAGATGGGTATAAGAGTCTTTTAAACTCTAAGATGGTCTTAAAGAGTTAAATCTAATGGATGATGTTTTATTTGTAGGATAAGTTCATATAATGGTGCTCCCTACTAAAACCCCTTCTTATTATGCATTGGGTTTTATCTCATCCCATCTCTCTGGTTTCTTTTGTCTGTGTTTTGTATCTCATCCCATCTCTTTGGTTTTTTTTGTCTGTGCTTTGTATTGGATTTCTCTATGTCACAAGAGCTCCAATGCCATATGAGATGCTGATCTTTTTTGTTAACGCTTCGATTTGAGTTTATTCTTTGGCTTTATTACATGATAGCATCGTCTTGTTCTATGATGCTTTGATTTTGGATTATTTTTTTGCACATATATGTCTTATGCTCTGGTCCATGTGATGAAATTATCATATGGGAGTGATTCAATGGAAGCTTGACGTCGTTATGCTAGTATTTACATGCTCATGCTTGCTATAGCTGATCCCCTATTTAAAGCTTTGATTTCAACTGTTTTGCATATATATTGACCTTAATATGATTTTATTATATGGTGCTATACCTGATTTGATCCTTATTATGTCTGATTTGATTCTTACTATGCTTATATTTCCATGCTCATGGTTGCTATAGATGATTCCCTATTTGCATCTTTGATTTTAGTTGTTTTGCATGTATATTGACCTTAATATGATTTTGTTATGTTGTGATATACTTGATTTGATACTTATTATATCTGATTTGATTCTTACTATGCTTGCATTTCCATGTCTATGCTGACTATAGCTTATCACCTATCTGTTCTACATGCCTTATATTTTTTAGAGTTGTATATGATATGGTGATTATAGCAAATGCTCGTATGTTATGTGTTGCTTTCAATGTGTACCTAGTACCTTATTTTGATGTATTGTTAGATAGATAATAATGACGAATGGTCTAAAAGGCTGAGGGTATTAGGCGCGGCCTATGCAGTCATAGTTGCGGTGGTGCAACACTGGGGCGTTTGGTTGCGTGAATCATTGGTGCAGGTGTATCGTGGGATGCATGTATTGTGGGATTCATGTATCGTGGGATTCATGTATCGTGGGATGCATGCATCGTGGGATGCATGTATCGTGGGATGCATGCATCGTGGGATGCATGTATCGTGAGATGCATGCATCGTCCATCTGATGCTAGTGTTTGGTTTGCCTTTGGAATCATATGATGCAACATTATTTATATAATGTTCATATTAAAATAATATATATATAATTATATATATTATTCGTATAATTTTCATATAATGATGCAATAAAGTTAAATTTTAATATATATATATTAAAATTTTAATATATATTATATGATATTTTAATATTATATATATTAAAATTTAACTTTATTGCATCATTATGTGAACATTATATGAATAATATATATTATTATATATATCTCCATAATATATATTATATTCATATAAAGTTCACATAATGATGCAATAAAGTTAAATTTTAACATTATATTAAAATATTATATTATTTTAATCTCAATAATATATATAAATACTATTCATATAAAGTTCATATAATGATGCAATAAAGTTAAATTTTAATATATATATATATATATGAAAATATTATATTATTTTAATATCAATGATATATATATATTATTGATATAATGTTGTGAATATATATATTAAAATTTTATTATATTATGTTTGGTTTGCCTTTGGGTCGGTGTCGGGTTCACCGGTGAAAACTCGCGCGAGGGTGCATCGTATGAAACGACAATTTTGGTTATTCCATATGATGCACGAAATCAGCTGAAAATGTATCGTATGATGCATGCGTCACGCGATGCGCCCTGCGAACCAAATAGAGGATTGATGTATCAGGGTGCATCGCACGATGCATCCTGCAAACCAAACAGAGGATTGATGCATCAGGGTGCATCGCATCCCTGATGCATGCAAACCAAACAGGCCTCAACCACTCACATTCATCGCATGCTGAGGGAGGCTCGGGATGAAATGCGAAGGCGGCATATGGCTAGGATTCGAATGCCTGGATCAGATTATTGCGTCGTTTATATCCGAATGGATGTAGACGTACTAGATGCGTAGGCACGTCTTATTAGACGACCTCAATTTTTTACGGATACTGATCAAATTCAAATCGAAGAACAATTATGTATTTTCCTACACATTGTCTTCCACAACACAAAAAACCGTCTTATGCGGACATAATTTATACTGTCCGGAGAGACAATAAGTCGCTATTTTAATGCAGTGTTGAAGGCTATATGTGGTATTCGTAACCTACACATGCAACAACCATGACCAGCCACACCCCTGGGAATCTTAGATAGCCCTTCGTACTACCCTTATTTTGAGGTATTATAACATGTATTCATGTTGATTTTTAAGTGTTTTACATTTTGACACGTAATGACCGTTTACCCTTATCACACGTGTAGAATTGCATCAGCCTTATAAATGGGACGCACATACATGCTACCGTTCCAACGGACATAGTACTATGATTTCGAGGTCGGAAAGGAGTGACATAGAATATGTTGGCCGCTTGTACAGTTGGCCTTTGATTCACTTACGTATTGCCTGGATAAGAGGGCTTGGCCAATGACTACACCATCTTGAAGACGCTATTTCGCGCCTACCACATAGTAGATTAAAGAAGATTGAAAGTATATGATCATTGATAAGTCACTAAATGTTCACGATTCAACCCCTTAACTTAGCTTTGTTATGCCTAGAATAGTTGTATTTGATAGCTTGTTAGTTGATTTCAGGTTTGATCATGCTTAGAGAAGAAATGCAGGAAATTCGGCTAAAATAACTAAATAAACTGCTTCGTCGACCGTCAGTAATATATTCTCCATATATTTTCCAAAGGTCTAAATATTCTAAAACTTTGAGATATTGTATAAAACTCAGAGATCTATAACTTTTCTGTTGGACACTTTGCGAGATTCCTGATTGTGTGATAGAAGATTTGAAGAATACATGAATATACATAAGCTGGAAAACTGGTCCGTCGACATTCAGAAGAATATTCGTAAAATATTCCAGATAAGTCAGAATATTATTAAATCTTCGGAATATGATAGAAAACTTTATAATCTACATTTTTCGTGTTGGACTTGTGTTCAAAATCCGAACTGATTGGGCCCAGTTGTACTCGGAATAGGCTGCCAGGATTAATTCAGGAAATCCGAGTTGTAGTAGGAGTCCAACTTAACCCAAAACCCTAATTCCGGGAGTTAGCTTATAAAAAAAACTTTTGCTTGCCAAAAATCAGGGTCCCCATAGAGAGAAAAGAGAGAATTAAGTTTGCTAAAGAAGATGGAGAAGCACTGTGGCGCCCCGGCCCAGGAAACAAATCCCGGACCGGGACACGAGGGGGAAACCTACATCTACTGACAACCAACAGCGGAGACAGTTACAATAAACAAAAGGCGAAAGTAAAGTTAACACTAACTATAATAAAACATTAAAATACATCAGAGTTATACAAAGTTTACAACATTTACAATTTAACAAAAAAAAATATACATCGTCAGGGGTCTCCACAAAAGCACAAACAAAGCCGTCCTGGCCCTCATACATGGTCGGCTGGCGACGCGCTGCCGCAGGACGAACACCGGGGGCCCACTGGAGAAGCGCTGGTACCTGCACCTGCAAACAACACGGTCCAGGTAGGAATGAGCCAAAGCTCAGCAGGGTTCTACTCTTCGACACTCACAAGGGAAGGCGACACCAACCGTACTAACTCTGTGCCAAGTACCGAGGCCTGCCAAGGATCCCATAAATCCCGTCAATAACCCGAAGGGCACCTGTCCAAAGTACGTCCTCCGATGGCCACTGCTTGAGGGTGGTCCACCTCAGACGGTCCCTGACACAGGGTGGACATGACGCTACCCGTAGGACACCCCTCTCCAAGTGAAATCTCCACACTTGGCGGAACGATCGAGGTTACGACAACCATCTCCCATCACTCAAAGCACAGAGTCAACACACTCCTAAACTCCATATCAAAGGCTAAGTCCAAATCGGGAACTCACCCGTCCCATCGTTACCCCCTCAAGGTTCCTACCCATGCAGACCTCTCCCGTCTCAACAGGGAGGACCTCAGCCCATGTAGGACACCCGTCCCCATGCTTAAATGCCAAGCAGGACAACCTATAACGGGGTAACGCTAACCACAACTTAGCATTTGATACTGGAGTACTAGGGACAACCCTAACCCACGGTTAGCCTATCATGCCTATAATGCGCAAAGCAACGGACAAATAATAAAGAAAGCAGTAAGCAGGCATCAAGCAGGGGCACACCTTCGGCCCATTTATACTAAACACCCCGAGGGTCATGACTCCCTCGGTTCACCAAAAAGCAGTAAAGGCACACAGGTAATCATAAGCAGTAAGGGCATACATTCAGCCCATTTATTCTACACAATCTCGGGAGTCACCACTCTCCCGGTTCAACTACAAAGCTGTAAACACTCAACAATTACCAACTATACTTCTAAACATGCCAGAAAGCCGGACACAAAACCAACATAGCAAGCCCCGCAGGCAAAACCGCTAAAATCGCATGTATACGGAGCCCCACGGGCAAACCGCCTCAAACAGGCAAACTGGCACAAATCGGATCGATCCAACCCCTTTGGATCGATTCGAACAGGCCTTGGATCGATCCAAGTCACCCCTGGATCGATCCGGCTAGGGAAAAACAAAGAGAACACCCACTGCCGATCGATCCAGATCGGCCTGCGGATCGATCTGACTAGCCTCGGATCGATCCAACACACCGTGGGATCGATCCGGCTAGTCAAAACCCACAGTCACTCTCAGGCATCGTTCCAGGGAGCCTCGGATCGGTCCGAACCTACATCGGGATCGATCCGACTTCCCCCCGTGGACGATCCATCCAGAGGGCGGCTTAGATCGATCGGAGACCCACTCGGATCGATCCGACAAGCCGCTCCGATCGATCCTGCTCAACCAAGGATCGATCCGAGTAGACCCGTCGGCCAGCGTCGACGGCGCTCTCGGCCAGACAACGGCACCAAACCTCACCAAACTTGGTGGGCTGGTAGCCAAGAGGATCAAGAAGCCACTCAAGGCTTCAAAACCGGAAAACATCAACGAGACAAGGAAAACCAATGAAAACAAAGCCGGATTCAAAGCCTTCTAACCAAGCCGGAGTCTTAAGTAGGAACCCTACCTCCACAGCGCAGCTTCAACCCACGAAGCTAAGCCTAGGATCTTCCTCACGCCGCCACGGTCCCAACGAGCCTCCAAGCTCCAGAAACGGTGGCCGGAGAAGGGAGAACGGCGACGAGGAAGGTTTAGCCGGCAAAGGGGAAGAAGCAGAGGTCACGCGCGGAAGAAGGGAGAGGAAGGGAAAGAGAGGGGAAGCAGGATAAGACCGGGGAAAGGTGGAGAAGGGGGGAGGAAGGTCTTCCCTCTGACAGGGGAGGTGACGGCCGCCGCAGCCGTCCCGTCGAACTTCCTTGACAAGGACTCCCTCTCGGGGCGGGTGAGATCGATCCGCATGGCTTGTCGGATCGATCTGGCTAGCAAGGCCAGATCGATTCGCCCAAGAGGTGTGATCGATCCATCTTCCTGGTATTGAACGATCGATCCTTCTAGCAAGGAAGGATCAATCCCTCTTCCGCAGGAAGCTAGACTTGGGTTAAAACTTAAACCCAAGCCCGGATCTTTCGATTCGGGGTCCACCTAGCCATTTTATTCAAACACATACACCAAAACAAGGCCTGTGTGTGCACACGCGGCTGTGAAACAAACCAACAAGGCGCAATTTACCAAATTTCCCTTGCGGTCAACAACGAGCCACAGGAATAGAGGAGCGGGTCCTCACATGCACCGGGGATCTCAAGCGTTCTTCACCAAATTCATGGCCGCCATCCACAAGATGAGCGGCTAATCTCTCACTTAGGGATCTCGTAAAACTCTAATGTAACCTTCTTGTATTTTTTCTAGTTAAATCTTGTAATCTTTTCTATGGCATGATACTTTGAATTCGGTTTTAATGACAATAGAGTTGAAGGAACCTGGTTGTCCTTTGATGTATTTTTAGTCTTACACGATTGTGGTGCTTGAGTGTAAAGATTCTTAGGATGATTTTAATGTCGCTTTTGTTTATGCCTTTGAGATAGTTTACGCTAAGCAAAGATAGATTGTATTCAGGTTAAGTCCGAAGACAGTCTATGCTAAGCGAAGATAGACTATGCCGTAGGATAACATGAGCGTTCTTTTAGGGATTCATGCTAGCTTAAGAAGCCGTGATTCCATATGTCTAGATTAGAGAACAAGAGGATACTAGAGAATACATGAGGTGAAATTAGAGTGGATTGAGTAATCCATAGGTCTTTCTCATATTGATTCATTCCTATCCTTTTATTGCTTTCTTAGTTAGATTTAATTACATAGTTAATCAAAATCCTTCTCTTTCACATTAGGATAGAATGTTCGAGATTGATTTAAGTTCTTCTATGTTGACAATATTTCCCTGTGGTTTGATCCCGTATTTCATTACTATTCTACCCCATAGTTTAGTATTTTGAATAAGGGTTTATAAATTCTATTTTTGATTGGGTTTGCATCGGATTTAACGACACGTTTGCAAGTGATCAATCATATTCCATGGTAGATTAACATCAGCCATGATAACATCTAGATCACACATTGATGCTATATGATCAAACTTTCACCATATAGACAAGTACTATCTCGTGGACGCGGGATATGACTCCCGGCTTCATCGCCCCATATAGGGGTGTGAGATATCATTTGAAAGACTTTTCAGCCAACATTGGTCCTCGCACGAAACTTGAACTGTTCAATCTTCGGCATTCGTCTCTTAGATCAAAGATTGAACGAGCTTTTTGCTTGCTCAAGAATCGGTTCAAGATCATTGCATCACATCCATTTTTTCCCATTTAAGACACAAGTTGCTCTTGTTCACGCATGTTGTATTAGCGTGAAGAGCAAGATGCATGGCTCGATATCCATGAGCTTATCGCGGAACGAATGTGGATTGATCACGAGCCCAACCGCTAGCTTATTCTTATTGCATTCCAATCTTATGTGTTTTCCTTTCCAGATTTTATTGTATTTTATTTGGATCTTTTGTATTAAGTTTGTACCTATAGACATTTGATAAGACTTGAAAAGTGTCACAGCTTAACAAGTCTGATCAGAAATTTACAAAATTAACCGGCGCTCTACTTAGCTACTAAAAACTAGTAGCTAGCGGTGAGTTCAGGTCGATCCACAAGGAAACTATGATTAAGTTGGGGTACTTCCTATAGGTATCTACCAAAAAGTTGGGGAAAAGGGTTTAGATTTGGGTTTCAACTAAAACTAAACCAACATTAATGCTAAAGGATTAACAAATATGAAGAAATGCCGAGGGATCCTTAATCAATAACAAGAGCTCTAATTGATCTTCCTAAGATAAGGGCTAGCTAACCAATTGAATGCTTACACCTAATGGTTGATAGATGAATGGCAAGTTCTACCTATCACTCGATGAGGATCGGTCTATGATCCCTCATCAGCGAGAACAATCGGCTAATATCTGGCGACCTAACGATTAGTTTCGGTCGCCACTAATGAACCCTCTAATTAGGATGGATTCATCGCGAGGAAGCAAGCATAATATGGATCTAGATGTAAGGTCGAGATGGTTCTACCATCTTGATGGCCAAATCCATAAGGATAGGATAGGTGGAGTGTTAGGGATATGTTATAGTGGTTCTAACACCATAACCCCTCTAATCTTGGCTTAAAATCTCTCACCATTAGAGAATTCATGGTTCTAATATGAATCCCTCCATTAGAGGGTCCCATCCAAGCCCTATCATACAATAGACCTACATCTAGCATACAATAGGCCAATCCAACATCCATAAATGAAATCAACGCCAAATTCATATAGAAAATGAGATCAATCCATATAATCATTCAAAAAGGTATACAAGCCATAAATCCCAAAAATCCCTAATTGAAACCCTTATTATATCCTAGGAATCCATAGGCTCGAAGTTTAGCTACTCATCCTGAGGAGTTGATTCATAGATGGAGGTTGATGAAGCTCTCCTTTCATGGATATCCTCCAAAAGATCCTATTCTAAATTGGATAAGAAAAGTTTAAAAGAGAAAAAGAGATAAGAAAGAGTACAAGGGATCCCCCTAATTCCCCCAAAAGGGGTCTATTTATAGACTAAGGACCTCCCCCACCGGGATTAGATCCGGGCCGCTGATTTTGCTCAACTGGCAAAGAAACATCGATCTTCATAAAGGAAAAAATCGATCTTTTGTTCTGGTGTGCTTGGCTGCTCCCGTAGAAGATCGATCTTCTTAAGTGGGAAGATCAATCTTTGTTCTTGTATAGTTTGTTGCGTCCCAACGAATATCGATCTTCATATGATGTGAAGATCAATCTTTATTGCATCGTGTGTTCTTTTAGCTTCATGAGGAGATCGATTTTCTAGTGAAAGAAGATCGATCTTTTGAAACCTTGCGCTCTACCACAGTTGGCGCACAGAAAAGATCGATCTTCCTATGATGTGAAGATCGATCTTTGTTCTTCAACTTGAATTTCTTCTTGATGTCTTTAAAAGATCGATCTTCTTTGTCCTGAATTTTCCCGAATAAGCCCGTTTTCCCTCCAAACTTGATCCAATCCTCGTTGAGGGCTCTTGTACCTAAAATGGGGTAAGGATAGTCAGTGAAGTATTGCTCAGAGACTAACAATGTCAAATTAAAAGGGAGATTTGTGTATTTTTCAAGTCTTATCAACATTCAGTGTTTGTTTCTCTACACATTAGTATCAAGTGTTATGTATTAGTCCTTTTGTTTGTCTTGATATTTCTAATTACAGACATTGATCAGTCTCAAGCAGGTACCCCCGCCTCCCAAACTACTAGCCAAACCATGAGGCACCCAAGTGGCTCTTTCAAGGGCACATGCACTCCGATTTACAAGTGGAAGGGACCCGTAATGACTTACATGTTGGAATTTATAGCCGAGGTGGCTAGATCTTAGTCGAGGGGTGACAAGGGGTTACGTCGCTTGAGCTAACCATTGCAATAAGCTACTTGGTACCGATGAGATTAAGGCTGAGAATGTGTGTATTCACATGACCTATGTCACGCCCCGACCCAGAAAACCCATCCAGGCCGCGACATGATGGTCCTAAATCTAAAATCAAACATCGAGAGTCTCCCCTGTATTTCTCAATTTGAACCCTGTATAATTATAATCTTCACAATAAATTAAAACGATAAATCCAATAGTTCTAAATTAACATGAATATGAATATGAATATGCTATCAGAAGTTTCACTAATTATTACAGGTTCTGATACAATACTTTCATCAACCCTCATTACACAATTTAATACATATGATTAAGTCCTCGAAAAGGGAAATTATACATTTAATACAACTGCAAATATACAACTATTAACAAAAGGGGAAACTCCATGATCGTCAAGTACTCCTCGAAACTCCAAGTCCTCGATCACTGATATCGCTCAAATGTGTCACGCACAGCGGTCGCGGTGCAGTACAACATAAGAGAGGTCGAACCCACAGAGAGACAAGTAGGAAAGATCCAGAAACACAGATAACAATATATCGAAAACAATCAAGATCGATAAAAGTTAAGAAAATAGATCGAAGATGTAATGATAAGATAAAGTTAACGAAAGAAATCAAGATTTGAATGAGGCTAGGCTTCAGGAATCACTTCACTCGGATTTAGGTTCTTCTCTTCTCAATGGTTCATATAATACTCAGTTAAGGGATTCACATCCTAATCACCTTAACCGGAAGATATGGAACTATAAACGTAACAAAATACAAAAATGTCTCTTCCTACAATTGATTCTTCCTTATTGTAGTTCTAACTTCATCCAACCCAAACCTAAGAATACACGATACCGGCTGTCACTACAGGCAACGCGTAGCAAAAGTTCATCGGGACAAAGCCCTAACTCTATTTAACCGGATCTCTAAAAATACACAATACCAACTCTCACAATCGGCAATACATAGCAAAGATTCCTCGAGATAGAGCCCCAACCTTGTCTTACCATATCCCTAAGAATACACAATACCAGCTGTCACTACGGGCAATGCATAGCAAAGGTCTCGCGAGACTTGGTAGGAGAGTCAAAAGAGATAATTATGGGAACACAATATCATAAAAGAAGCATGATTGGGTTTATAATATTAATCATCCACATAGAAATCTATAATCTGAAAATAATCTTTGAAGATCCAATACATAGAAAAGAGTTTAACAATAAAGATTAAAACTATGAACCATTGTTGGAGAAGAAGCCCTAGTCCTCGCTAGATCATCCGTCCGCCATGCCCGTGGATTACTCGGCCATAGATGGAGATTTCTTCATCTTCTTCCTTTGGAAAACGTCCAGAAAAGAGCCTCCAAAAACGTCCAAGAACTCCCCCTTTTGATTAACCCTAAGTTTCCTATTTATAGCCCAAAGTCTCTCCATCCTCGGATTAGATCTAAACCATTGATTTTCTTCACTGGGAAAGTAGGATTGATCCCTCTATTGGTGTAGGATCGATCATTTGCATCAAAATCTTCAATTTTTGGCTACGCCAGTGCGGATCGATCCCACTATAGGTGTCGGATCGATCGTCTTCTTCTTTATTTTTCGTAGCCTGGGTCACCCGAGTAGGATCGATCCTTTGATAGAAGCATGATCGATCCTTTCCAGTTGGATCGATCCTTCCATAGAAGGAGGATCGATCCTTCTCAGTTGGATCGATCCTTCCCTAGAAGGAGAATCGATCCTTCTCCTCAAAATTCTCGAGTGAAAGGAGGATCGATCCTTCTGTGATCATCCGAAAAGTGGGTGTTCTGTCAGGTCTGTCTGCATAGAAGGATCGATCCTTCTAGGGAACATGATCGATCCGTCTTTCCTGTGTATTTACTGTTCTGGCATCCAGACTGCGCCATCGGTACTAAAATTGCCGTAACTTCCTCTAGGAAACTCAGAATCACGAACCGTAAAATTCTCCAGAAACTAGACTTCAAGAGCTTTTCAACCATATATGGAACTTCATCTGGTTCGTTCCAAGAAGGTACAGTTTTGGCGTTAAAGACCCATCTTTGCTTCAATTTCCTGCATAATACAAATAACTTTGTGAAGCAACATATACGGACGAAATCACCTATATTAATCATGAAAACTAAGCAAATAAGCTGCTCTTAGACATGTTCAGAGTGCACTTTCATGCACTCATCAATCACCTCGAGAATGGTGCGCCAACGCCCAGAAGATCACCTGAAAGGAAAGGACTGCATCGCCGATGCATCCCAGGTAGGAGTGAGCAACAAAGCTCAGTAGGGTTCTATGCTATTCTACGTCACACTAAAGGGAGAAAAATAACAACTGTGTTGTCTCTCCGTCTGAGTCTAAGGAATGCCAAGGGTCCCATAACCCTATCGATGTCCCAAGGGCTCCCGTCGTGAACCTTTCTCTTGAACATGTTACCAAGATCACCCAATGCACCAACAAGGGAACAGTACCATGCGGGATCACCCTTACCCAAGCAAAACTGCCCTACTTGGGGACCACGTCGGGAACGCATCGACATCCATCCTTAGCACTTGGCCTTGGAGAAACAACACGACCTCTAAATCTCAACAACAATGTTCCAGTCCGACTACCTAATAATCCTCGAATAATATCAAACATAATCATTGATGACAATCACGTCCTAATCCTCGACTACCCAAACCACGGTCCTAGGGCTAGACCCGGGCTACCCGAGAACCCCGGATCGGCGATCGAATCCATCGCTTACCACCTATCCTTAATGCTTCTAATGCAAGCAAATGCATGCAATGCTCACGCGCATAGAAATACAGAAATATAAGCATGCAACAGTATGACATCACAACATACAGGGCTAGGCATAGCCTACAGCTTGCCAAAGAGTAAACATAGCAAGGGGTATAAAGCAGATAAAGGTCTAAATTACAATAATCCAATATTATAACAGCGCCCACGGGCCGTAAACAAGCAACAACACATTCAATTGAAATTTCGGCATTACAACGACATCCACAGCCGTCAACCGCAATTTCTACAACGGGGGCACAACCTCGGCCACTCAATCATCAATCAACAACAAATATAATAAACAACAACTAGGGCACAACCTCTGCCCATTTAATTATCTAAACATCCCAAGGGGCATGACTCCCTTGGTTCAACCACAAGCCTCACATAAGGCTGGGCCACACATAGGGCCTACATATATATATATATATATATATATATATATATAGATAACATGCTAAGAAAATGCTAACATAACATTGATAAGGGGAATCGAGGGAAATTTATCAAATATAGCATTTTCGTACATAGAAAATTCAAGTCTATTCTCTCGAGAAATCCACGTTAAATTCATAGGAAATCCAGCTGAAGACCGCCTACTAGCATACTAGTATTTATCACATAGAATATATCAATTTGCATAAAAGGAGAAGATCTTCATAAACATGACCTAGAACTAAGCATGCAAACAAATTTATCAAAATCCTACTAGGATTAACATACATGCTCATTACCATCATCCAAATCACTTATAATTAATAGGCATACTTCACAATCTAATTGCTAATTAGAGGGGGTTTTGCAATTAACTAATTAGGCCGAAATTGAGGTAATTAAGTATACCAAAAATCATCACATTGAACATGTTAATCCTAGAGATCATTTGGAGCATTAACTTCATAATTCCCGAAGAATCAAACACGATAAAACATCGAGAAATCCACTAACAAATTAATTCCCGGATTGCTACAGTAAACCACCGTTAGAGGTGATAAGAACTTTGCAAATCGACATCTAGACGTCGTCAGATTTCAAATACAATATGGCCAGGCGTAGATTAGTATGCTAAGAACATGCATCCCAAGAATTGGATTAATCTAATGACCAATTTCTACAAAATTCACCAATCTTTTCCTAATTTCTGTTTCACAGCAGTTTAGGAAGTAATTCGCCAAAAATCGTATATAAATCCAAAAATCATGAAACCAACGGCAATTGAAAGTAGATTCGAAGGTTTACAAGTCTCATGTTGATGATCAAACTAGATCATGCATGTACGAGCCACGATCTGAGCTAGAACAGCTCAGCTCGCAGAAAAACAGAGCTTCGATAAAATCCGGAAAAAACATGTATAAATCCGATTTAAATCCAACTAAAATCGTATGAAGCTTCAATCAGTTACTAAGCATGCTTAGAGGGACTAATTAGCATAAAGAAAACAATAGATCAAACAATCAAACCCTAGATCTAGCCCAACCCAAACATCTAGGTAGAAACCCTACCTTCACACGCAAATCTACTACTAATCCACCTTGATCCGCCGTCCTCTATCGAAGCCGCCGTCTCCAGCTCGCCGGAGAGCCGTCGGAATCCTCCCATACCCACAGCCATCGCTGGAGAAGGAAGAGAGGCCGGGGGAGAGGGAAAGGGACGGAAGGAGGAGGGGAAAAGGTGACCCTCACCGCCGCCTCCAGGTCGCCGGGGAAGGAAGGAGGGTTGCCGCGGGAGAGAGAAGGGAAGGAAGGAGGATGGGGTTTGGGCACGGGGAAGGCAGGGGAAGGAAGAGGGAAAAAAGAGAAGAAAAAAAAGGAAAAATAAAGGAAAAGAGAGAGAGAGAGAAAAGGGTTAAGTCACTTAAGTGGCTTAGCCGGTTCAGACGAGCCAATTGATCGGACCGAATCTGATTTGACTCCAAATTGCAATCTCGTCGCAATTTCGTCCGTCCGGATTTGACGATCATGAACGCTCCTACTAAATCTAAACAATCACGTACATCAATCAAGGCTGTGTGTGCACTACGCGGGTGTGAAACTGACCGTCAAGGTGCAATTTATCAAATTACCCTTGGGGTCCTAAAAGCAGCAATGCAATCGACTGATCACAAAGCGAGGCCAACCGAGCCAAAACAACCAAACCACAAAACCAGCCCCTCGACCTACCGCGGCCGGACCGGGTTGGATGAACGGGTCCTCACAACCTATATGCACACTTAAGTGTAATGATATCAAAACTGTCACACCCTGACCTAGAAAACCCATCCAGTCCGGGGTGTGAGGGTTCCATTCTGCCACGATACATTGCAGAATTCAGAGTTAATTTAAACATTCGACTTCCAATAGCAAAACTATAGTTCTAACAATCTACTAGCAATTGAAATTTAAGGATAGAAGAAACATTATTCTATTAAGTTAACATCAAGTTATACTATTTAGACATCAGATACAGATTTAACAAAAATTCCTCAAGAGGGGAACATTTAAACAAATTCTCGAGGGATGTCTATATACAAAATCTATCAAGAGTACGACAGGTATCCCACAACAACCTCAAGCGCCTCTGGAAGTCATCGCGCCGCCAAATGCTGGTACTACTGAAGAAGAGCTGACGCCTGCACCTGCAAAATGCTGCCTGAGTAAGAGTGAGCAATAAGCTCAGTAGGGTTCTACTCTACGTCACACTGAAAGGAAGGAAAACAACAACAGTTTTGTCTCTTCGCCTAAGTCTAATATATGTTAAGAGTCTCATAACCCTATCGATGTTCCAAGGGCTCTTGTCATGAAACCTCTCTCTTGACCATATTACCAAGAGGCAGTGGAACAGTAACATGCATGATCACCCTTACCCAAGCATGATTTTCATGCTTGGGGATCCACGTATGGAACACATCGACAATAATCCTTAGCACTTAGTCTTGGAGAGACGACACGACCTCTAAGCCTCAATAACAATATGATAGTAACCAACTAGACATCAACCTCGAGATTACAAGATTCCAATAATACAATCGCACCCTAGGCCTTACTACCCATTCTCGGTTCTAGAGCTAAATCAGAACTACCCAAGAGTTTCGGATCGACGATTGACCCATCACCCATACCTAACCTGAAATGCCTCTAATGCATACAGTGCATGAACATATACAAGCATCTAACCTAAATGTCATTATATGACACATCATCATAAGAGTTCATAAGTTAAGCTACAGTATTATAAAGAATCCAACCTGATTCTTTAACAACAATCGGCAGCGCCGTTATACAATAGTGTCAAGTGCACTCCGGCACCCGACATGCTAAGGTTCCACAATTATCCCGTGGATAACAAATCTACAAATACAATAATAATTCTACCAACCAAGTTATCCAAACATTCAAGCAATCAATGACACAACCATTTTGCGCTATTGCCCCCAGTGTACACCGGTAATCAGTTGGGCTATACTAAACCAGTAGGGCACATCTTCGGTCCATTTATTCTACACATTCCCGAGGGGCATGACTCCCTTTGGTTGATCCATAAAGAAAATAGAAACCGGCACACCGTCGGCCCAAGGCATTTATTATAAGCATTCAAGATATGCAAATAATTCTTACAACGGAAAAACCTTAACATAAAACCTTTCTAAGAATCCGTCAAATCCAATGAGGGTCAATGGGTAGTGCTAAACATACATCAACATGATATACTAAGGTATCGAGTCGATCAGGAGACGATTGATCGACAAAATCGGAGAAATCGAATAAAATCGATAAACACATAAATTCTCTCAAAAATATGTGTCTCCAATCAAATCCGTTGATATCTCAAGTAAAACATCATACTCGTCGCTAAACATTGTTTGGAAGGACATGCAAGAGATTCGGTTTGAAAAAAAATCAAAATCACAAAAGTTCGAATCACACTTAACAATCAGCGTATAAGAGAAGATCGATCTACTCTCTACGTGTACTCTGCCAAGGAAGATATCAATCTTCCCTCACAAAAAGATCGATCTTCCTTAAAAGTGTGCTCTGTCTGGGAAAAAAGGATCGATATTCCTTCTCAAGAAGATTGATCTTCCCCAAGAGAGCGTTCTGTCTGAAAAAAGGGATCAATCTTTCCCAAGAGCACCCTCTGTCAAAGAAGGGATCGATTTTCTTAGCACAAGAAGATCGATCTTCTTCAGACGAGAAAGATCTTCAAACAAAAGATCGATTCATACGTCGGCTGGTACTATGAATAGTGCTGAAAACCAAATTTCTTGGATCCGATCTATCAAAACCAATCCGAATCAAACTAAACTTTGTAGGGATGTATAATTGATGGTGGGGAACCTAATGACACTAAGAAATCCAAGTTCTGACGGTTCAATTCCATATCCAAGCCAAAATGGTCGAAAACTGACGAAACGATGAGAAATACGGAATTTGTCCAATAGAATACGAAATTGACGATGTAGAAGTGTTCTAAAGACTCTATTTTACTACTCTATCAAGTTACATAACATTCCAATAAATATAAACACATCAAAACCACATAAAACCAATCCTAGTTAAACCAATCCGTAGGAATTAGGGAGAAACAACTACATGTATAGACATTCAGGTGATTTACAAGATCCTCCACTCTGATTGTCACGGATTCGCGCCAAAAAACTACAGTCAGAGCTCCAATCCGGCAGCCAACAGGAGAGAGGGGGAGAGAGAAAAGGAAAAAGAAGGAGGAGAGAGAGAAAGGAAGGGTATTTATAGAGATCTGAAACGATCTCGACCGTCCAATTGCACTATGCGGGTGTGAAACCAACACCCAATGCACAATTTACCAAATTGCCCTTGGGGTCTTTTTGATCAACCTGATCGCAGAGCAAGGCCAAACAAACCAGACTCTCTACTTAACGCGGTCGAACCGGGTTGGAGGAACGGGTACTCACAACCTATCACATGGGACGCCTTTGTGCGTGAACTTAAACAACGATTTGGGTCCCTAAACTACATTAACTATGATGAGGCCCTCGCTCATATCTGCCAGAAGGAATCATTGGAGGAGTACTTGGAAGAATTTGAGATCGTGGCGAATCGAGTATCGGGTTGGCCAGAATCGACGCTGATGGGAGCATTCTTGGGAGGATTACAAGAGGAAATTGCAGATGAGTTCCGTCTTTTTCAACCGGTGACATTAGCATCTACTATAGAGATGGCATGCTTGGCGGAGGAAAAATTGCAGCATCATCACAGGTTGCCGAGGTTTGAGACCGCTTGTACCGTCGCCAGGGCCGGTACGAACCTTGGACCTTCTAGGTGCTCCGGCCAAGCCAGCATGACAGTAACCATACTGGGCCAAGGGTGAGCACCGCCTAGTCGACCTTTCCCCAGCATAAAGCCACTATCTTGGGAAGAGATGCAGAAGCGGCGGGAGCAAGGACTCTGCTTCAACTGTGATGAACGATTAACAAATGAGCATCGTTGTCAGAAACCTCAAACCTATATGATCGAAGTAGAGAATGACATGTAGGGATTTGTTGACCAAGACGCGACAGTGGAGGAAGCGGAAAGGTGGCATCAGCAGTATCGAGGCTTGGACTTTGAGGACAAGGTCCATCTCCAAGGGGAGGAGAAGGATAGGATTTGGCGATCAGATCAAGCGCGGTGGTCGAGTCCTAATCCAAAGTATCAATAAGAGGTCAAGTTGGAGTCAGATAAGGAGGTCGCGTTTGATTTCATGTTTGGGGTTAGTTAGGAGTTTAAGTTTGATTGGGAGTCTAATTAATTAAGTTGGAGTCAGGGAGTTAGGTTTGGCTAGCCGACCAAGTTGGAGTTGATCTCTATAGAGATCGTTTTCTCTTATGAGGAACAACTCGGATGAGAGAAGGTCACTTAAAAGAAGCGAACCCTCCCTTAGCCCTATGATCTACTATAGATCTCAGCCATTGATCTTATGTTATCATCTAGGGTTTTCTTTAAGCAGTACAAGTCTTCTATTGTAGTCTTTCTTATGCCTTTTTTTTTTTTTTTTTTTTTGATGAGTTGAGCAGTCTTTCTTATGCTTCGATGAATAAAAAATTCTCCTTGTTAAAAAGAAGAAAAATGGGTTGCCCAGTCATTAATTGGACCAGGGGTATTACCCGGCCATCAAAATGAGGAGTCCATCCATCTACTTCCATCATCTTCCATCTTCTATTCTCTCTTCATATCCATCTATTCTGTCTGAGTTGAGATCCAGGATATCATCAAAAACACTTAACAAGGATCACATCAATCCAGTGGATCTTCTCTACCACCAGAAAGTGAAGTATTGGTTTTGATCTGTGCTATTGTAAACAAATACAATTGATGATTCCAGAGCTAATTTCTTTTTAGCTTAGGAGGAACCCATCTTGCTAACATAATCAACAGTAATCCATGCCAATTAAGAATACTAACCTCAAAGTCTTGGTTATTATTATTATTATTATGTATAGTTAAGCCTTTTAATCTAACAATGGAAGTTGAGGATTAGACTTTAGGACCAACCAATCACCACCTCTGCTCAAGCCTATACAATGGAAGTTGGGTTCTGCTAAAGAACAAAAATGGTTTGTGTATCCCATGTACACAAATCCTTACCGTTAGATTGAATCGGGCACACATCTTGATTCAATCTAACGGACAGTGTTTGTGCACATGGGTACATCCCATGTGCACAAATCACTACTCGCTAAAAAAAAAGAAAAGATGCTTCATGGATTCAAACCAAAATCTGTTATATAATATGGATCACCTGAATGATCAGAACGATGTAAGGTAGTCTTTTGAAAATTGAAGCTATATTACATAATGAATAAAGATTCATGTTACTCCGATTAGGAGAAGTAATAATGAATGTTGTATCATAGAGCAAAGCGGGAAACGCGTTAGTTACCGACCGTTAACATGAATTGCTGTCCGAGTGTGTCTAGGATCGATACCCCTGCTTATATATAAACCTTTATCCATTCTTGTCAAGAACCATCACTGCTCGATCCACTTTCTCTCTTCTTTCTCTAGCTCGTGGTCTGTACGTTCTTGATGCTCAGCTCCTCCACCATGATTCTCTCATGGACGGAAGCTTCAAAGAGGGACCAGGATCACCATCAGATAGATGTGGCTGTCGTCACGGCCATGTCGGCCCTCCGCTGCGCCTCCACTGCCCATTCGTCCACTAAGAAACCCATCAAGAAGAAGAAGCTGCAGGATTAGAGATCATCATCATGAGGTTACCATGGTCTCCACCTCCACCATGAAGAAGAGATCCTCGCGAGTTTCCAAGAACAACCAGCATCGGATGGATATACCTCCGGGCCAGAGAACCCCACGGAGTCGTCAGGGAGTAGTCCGTCCATGCCTTTGGAGCACCAATAAGTCATGTCTAGAAGAAGGAGGTCTAGGGTTCAGGCGCCATTGGTGATCTCTGCAGGTGCAGGCCGACGTTGACCGATCAAGATCGTCCCAAGCGAAGACTCGCCATTCAAGCTGAGGATTATCTTGGAGTCCACGGCTTAAGTGTTGGACATTCTTTCGTTGTTGCCTGAAAAATTTCCACTTTGATTTGATAATGATTCACCGTTGTATATATAAAGCTCTGTTTGGAGTCAATTAAAAGTTTGTGTATATGATTCTTGATCATCTAAGTTAAGTAATCTTTCTGTTCTGGTTGGATAATGTGACATTATCTTGTTTGATCTGGGATGTTAGCTAAGAAAGATTTCCAAACCGTGAACCGATCTGCATTTTCACTATCAATTTGTTATCATTTCGAGCTTGGATTCGACTCGAAAAGCAACTTGGCATACTGATTTTTGTTATTGCAAGCCATTCCAAAAATAAAATACTACAAATTCCCTACATACAAAAGTTATGCATTCATAAGAAGAAAACGTCACTAGATAAACTTGCTCTCATCAAGTTGAGAAAGGAAACTGGTGTTTTACTCGCATATTTATTTGATTAAACCCAGATCAGCTCGGTCCCAGCAAGGAAACACCTGGGCAAGCAAATGCCTGCATTTTTCATTATTAACGTGTACAAATAATCGGGTCCGTTCTCGTGTTGACGCTCTTTGCACACTAATTTAGCACATATCTAGCATGCACAATTGAGAAGCCTCTTTGGGCCAGAAAAGGATGATCATCTGCTAACAAACCTCCATCCCCATACTTTCATTTTAGCTTTGCCACATGAGACCTTTCAGTCAATTACATGGGATAAGCATTTTGCCACATATCTGTGGGAGTTTACCATGACTGAAAAAAAGAAAGAGGTTGCTGCATCTCATTCTCTCATTCTCGCAATGAGTTTGCAGCATCCAAAAAGTAAGAGGTACAAACTTCCATCTATGAAGGTAACAAACTCACAGCATGTCTGCCAGCTATAGAATGGAAGAGTAAAAGAGAAGGCTCTTCAAAAACTTAAGATCGATTAGAATAAAAGAAGCTCGGTTGAAACTTGATTTGGTGTGATAAGTACTCTCTCTAAGGCCGGTTGAAGGAGGCTCTCATGGGAAAATTGTGGGATTACTCACCATTTGTAGCTACAACTTCTCAGAGAAATCAATCAAGTCTCTCTTAAAGAACGCATTTTGTGTCCTTCAATGTTGAAGCAGTGTATTGCTACCCCATTCCGTGCGGTTGGAACACGCCCCCATCTACCCAGACGAGGCTCCTGATACAAATGCCGAAAAGAAAAATCTCAAGCTGTAATATTAATTAAAACATGTACAAGGTTCAATGTCACAACGTAAGAATAAGATACTTTGCACAACGTATGATACCAATTTCGTTTTCTTTCATTTATAAGTGCTCAGAACAATTATTGAACAGTGCACTGTACTATAAGCTGTTCACCTCATCGATATAAATCATGAGACATCTTATGTGAAACACAAACTAATTCTATACTTGAATCAAATCAAATGAGAAGCTAAGCAAGTAAAAACATAATAAGGCGACATAAAAAACACATGCCTGGCAAAAACAGATATGATTCAAAGTTCCCAGAGCACTGTTCTAAGAATTGACGGGCATGACAATGGATTAACTGAAGTCGATAAACAAAACTAGGATAAGCTTCTCGCAACCA
This sequence comes from Narthecium ossifragum, assembly GCA_963920575.1. Lineage (NCBI taxonomy): Eukaryota > Viridiplantae > Streptophyta > Magnoliopsida > Dioscoreales > Nartheciaceae > Narthecium > Narthecium ossifragum. The sequence continues at coordinate 20,167,213 of OY986969.1, forward strand.
TAGCTAAACCAAATAGATCAACTTTTTAATCACTTTCGACAAATTAGCAAACAAAAAGGACAACATCCATCAGAAATCAAATTGGCTCACCTGCCCAACTCCTGCAACAAGGAAACGTCCAGACTTTGCAAAAGCCAAGGAATTTACGTAGCCAACCTATGTTTCATTGGAGAAACCAAAAATGTCACATTACTCATATCCAATTATTTAATTAGAACAGAAAAGGAGAAAACAACCTCATTGTAATAAAACAGTCAGTAGGCATTAACGGCAAATTAGTACATCTCTACACCGTGGAAGCTCTGAGTGTTTTAAGATGTGAATAGAAGATGTAGATATGAAGCCCATCACAAATAACTTAGACTTTGTCAGATGGCAACAAACTATATAATCAAAATGTAAACAGTACTTCTGACAGGTAGCATAGTACCAGGGAACAATCGAATAAAGGCAGGATGCCTTTATCATCACTGTCAATGGCCCACAGACGAACTAGACCATTAGCAGCTCCAGATGCAGCAAGATCACTGCCTCTGCATACAGCAACGGAACTAATCCATGAATGTGCCAGCGAACAGCTTGCAACATTAGAATAACCATTTTCTGGAAGACAAAAAAAAGTAAAATTACAAGTTTACACGAGCAGAGAAAAAGAGATTACTTTCATTTCAATATGCAGAATAAGATAGATTAGTTACATGACAATGTCATAAGATTAGAAATTATTCATTGCTCAACATTTATTGCAATGTTCATACAACTGTCTCGCTAAATATTCAGTTGATCTATCCAGAAACAGAAATGGCATATGTTACCTTCTCTACAACCATCATTCATCCCTTCCTCATTGTCTTTGCGGGCATGATCATTCGGTGATGATATTGGAGCATGAGCATTTCTCATGATGTGAGTAGGCTTCTTACGCTTTTTGCTCCAAAGCTCAATACTACCATCATCTGAGCCAGATAAGAATTCACTATCACTGATAAAACAGCTACATTCTAAAGATGTCGCAGGAGCTCGGAAAACTAGCTGTGATTCATCAGGAACCTACAGCATAGGTAGGAAAGAGTTCGTTATTTGCACTGATGTAAGAAAGACATGGAACTCTTCTACCAAGAGTCATATACATAAACAAGGGCAAAGAAAACTAGATTTGAAACATAAGCCAGCCTCACTTTACAACATAGCCGTCCCTCAACAGAATGTAACAACTTCGTTTTATAGTGATGGAATTATATAATAGTAGTCGTTTAGCTTTAGAGATGATCGGTAGGACTGAATGAGACAGCTTCATCATTGAAGTCCTATCCAATTTTGAATAAATCCGTGCTTTTTTCCTATCTTTCTAGCAAAAAGGAGCAAGAGCTCACGGATTTCATCTAGTAGAGATCGACAGACTAGGGTTGATCAGGAAAATCTCCTCTTAAAGATATACGTGTTGATTTTTGCACCCTACATAGCAAACTGATATGTAGCTAAAACTTAACATTATGGTTCGTCTGCCTGTGTCGAATTTCTTTGCTCCCTCAAGCAATTTGTGGTACCAATACAACTGGTTGGAAATCTTTAATCAGCAGTCTGGCAGTCATCCTACTGTTCAAGATGAAGGTTGAATTTACAGTTAGTGGGAGCGCACAATAATTTTGTGATTGTTCAAAGTAACTCTGGTACTCTTGTAAAGCACAGCTCCAATATTTCGAAAGGACGTATAAGACACCTTTATTTCGAATTCTTTTGAGAGGTTACTAATATCGTGAAGATTCCAATTCAATCTCCTTATTTGAACCTATAATCGTACATCAAATCATAAGAAAAAAGAAGAATCAGCAAAGGGTAAATGGAGGTGACAACTCCACTAGTCCTTACATATTGGAAGCTAGTAACAAAAGAACATTTGCCTAGGGGGCTATGCGCTTATGCCCCATCTCTAAATCTAACAAAGAAGAGGTGGCAGAGAGGAATTATGGTTGGGTACAAATTTCAATGAAGGGGACGACAAGTTTGGCGATCTCAAAATTTAAACTACACCCAGACAGCCCAAGAATTGAAACCTTCACAGTCAACATGATGACTCAAGAATGTCACCTATTGCTCCGAATCAATCCAAAATTTTTGAAAGCGGGTACCTTAACAGAACAAGAAGCTACAAATCAGCTGATATGACGATTTCATGGAGAATGTGAAGAAATTAGGTAACCATGGTCTAAAAAAAAAATAAGAATCAATACAAGCACTGAGAACATAAGAGCACACATATATTGCTCTAATACTTAAGTGATAATTTTTGAATAATGTTGCGCTGTTAGACCTTACCAATACACTTATCAAGAGAATTCACTTATCCAAAATAAGAAGCCATCAATCATCATTCCCTATCAAGGTTGTTGAAGGGCTTTTGAAATCCTAGAGCTTCTTTTCATAGAATTTTTGGATGAATTTCAAGTTTCCTATGTCCTAATAATGGAAAACCAAGAAACAAGTATAAGATTAGTCCTTAACCCAACAATCCAAATACAAGCTCTGTATTTGTGCATCAAACATGTAGACAGTAAACTATAACCACACCACATTAAGTACTAAATTAGGAACTTTAACAGCACGTAGAGACCTCAGGTGCATGGATGCCTTTACCGTTTACCCTTAATAAAGTTACAAACTGAAGGGCATGAACCATGCACAATATCATAATCTGATGACAAAGATTAACTAAAAATTTCTGGTACAAGAAAATTCCATCTTTTGGCATTGGTGGTTTGCTTACCAATCAGGGTGTAGCTTATAAGCCACTGTTGGATACATGCTCATGATTTTAACAGATCAAAAGTAAATTGATGAATGGAAATTTGTTGAACGATCATGAATGAACAGGTGCATTATAAGCCTCAAATGAGCTCATTCAATGAAAAAAACTGTAGTTATATAACGTAAAATTAACTCAATGAGATACAATAGGCATCATGTGAATATAAAGAAACTGACCTAAGAATAATCAATATACCTTAAATAATCGCATAGTTCGGTCACGCCCTGCAGTCAAAGGGCATTCTTGCCTCAGACAATCAATTGTTAATACTTCATTTTGATGACCAAATAGACTGTTGATATAAGTCCTGTCTTCTGCATTCCACACCTTAATTGTTCTATCAAAAGACCCAGAGAAAAGTTCTGAAGTGCCTTCCCTAAAAGTGAGACAAGACACAGGCTCTTTATGGCCATGAAATGCCTGCCATAATAGAGATAGCAGTGAGTGTAATCCACATTGGATTCCATAGACCATTATACATGTAAAAATACTGCAATATCAAATCATTCGATCAGCTTATACATAACAGAGCTTCTAACTAGAGACTCATGCCTGAAAAATCATGCTATAAGCACAGTGCTATCGTTCATTAGCTGCCATTATATCAACAATGATAACACTCAGGAGCACATGAAGAAACATAAATAGAAAGTTGCAAAAGGGGTTAAACTCAGAAAATTTGACATAAAAACAGGAAATAAGAGAATAAACAAAAAAAAATTCAGTTTCGCAGCTGAATTTAAGAGAATAAGAACCACTTGTCAGTATAACATCAAGGTAATGATTAGGGAAAAAGGACACTGATTCTTAGCTAAGAGGATCAACCTGAATATGTTCCCTTGTTCGAGTGTCCCATAGATGGACATGACGGTCCAATCCACCCGTCGCCAAATAACGACCATCGGAGCTGACTGCCAAATCAAGAACACACTTGCTTCTCTTCATAACTGGCTTTTGCAATGCCTTCGCGTGGTGTGAAATCAACACATCCTCACTGGGCCACAAATACTTCTCGTTCTTGCCACTTTCGACATCCCAATGCACAATTGTTCCATCTTTAGAAGCTGAGAACCCCCTTGAGTCATCCGATGCCAATGCCACCGCTGTCACAGACTGCCGGTGCTTCACTAAGCCTCGAAACCCATCTTGAGAATCCAGCTTCCGAACCCTATGGTTAACCAGATGCATACAGTAAGGATCAACATAGCTTACTTATAGCACTTAGCTCTAAAAAAGAAAATAACCAAATTTATCAGCAGAAAGCGCATAGAGAGAACCAAGACAGAGAAATATCAAAAACAGAAATCAGATTACGTGATAATTCTTGCCTTCTTGACTGATGTGTACAACTAAGCCATCCTTACATTCGAAAGAATGTTTGTAATTCTTGCCACTAGGAGAAGCAGCAAATTAGCTTTTTATGTGGGCAGTGAACTCAAAAGAAGCTATAGGAAACATGGAGCCAATATAGTCAAAAGAAGCTATAGGAAACATGGAGCCAATATAGTGATCACAGGAACTAAGGAGAAAAATTAAAAAACATAGATCTTATAGATTTCAATGCAAGAGTAGCAAGAGAAGAGATCAAATATAGTTCATAGATCGTGACCTCGAAGCGATGGATCTTTTAACCCGGCCGCTGTCCTCAAGCTGCTCCTTTTGAAGCAGATTCGCGACCAATGAATCCCTCAACCCTTCCCTCTCCTCTCGTCCCTCTTCCTCCTCCTCCTCCTCCTTCTCCTCCCCCGCCTCCCTCTCGCTCAACGCCCGCACCCTCTGCAGGTACTCCATAGCAATCTTAAGCTTCTTCTCATTCGCGCTCTCCTCCGGTACCGACTCCAACTCCTCCTCCCCCTCACCTCCCTTGTCATCATCGCTGGAGAATTCGTCATCGATGTAGCCGTTGTCTTTAGCGCCGACGCGGCCCTTCCGCCGCCGCTTCGAATCGGAGTCGAAGAAGGGGTCGTTATCGTCGTCGAGGTCCCGGGCCCTCCGGCGGGAGGGCTTCTTGCGGCTCCCGTACTTCATGGCGGGCGGACTTTGGGGACTCTTGGGTGCCGGGATTTGGCGGGGTTTATGTTAGGGTTGAGCGCACACACGAAGAGAGCGGCGGGGAAGAAAGGGTTGAAGAGAGGTTTATCGCGGTGGATTCGGGGTGCCTTAGTTGAGGCCCTCAAGTAAGTGATCTGGGCCATCCATGGACGGCCAAGATCCATTCAAATGGACACACAAGATCCATTCTGGATCGATCCAAAATGGCTACAATTGATCCCGCTTTTGGACTGAATAAATCCAAAAACTGGCCTCTTTTGCAGTTTTGGACAGTGGATTGATCCATATCATCTGGAATCGATCCAAACCTTTAATAACCTCAAGATCAACTTTTTGGATCGATTCAAACACTATTGATGGGTAAAAACGGACGGTTCAGATCTAATCTGATCGTCAATGATTTGAGGCCTATAAATTTCTCCTTGGGAATTGCTTGATGTCTTAGGGTTTTTTTTTTTAATTTCTCTTTTGTTTCTTGATGTAATGATGCTCTTGAGACAAGTTTTGTATGAATTCATAATCAATTCCATGTTTCTTTAATGAAATCCATTGTTAATTGGTTTGAATACCTCTTCTTATATATGGTTGTTTGATAGTTAAATGCTTGATAGGTGTTTGATTCAATTCCTCAAAGATTAGATCATCAATCCTCTTAGAGGTTTGTGGATCCTAAGATAGGACCTTGAGGTGCTAGAACCACCATATTCCTATCTTAGATGTGGAATTGGATTGATGTATTAAAGCCACTCAATCCAAAACCTTATTCATACGAAATCTAGATTTGTTTTCCGACAATTTGACCTTATTCATATTTCTTAGGATTAGATAACTCAACTCTTGCAGGCGATCCAGTTCATTTGCCGATGATAGCAGCTCGGTAGATGAAAGATTAAGGTAGCGGAATACGACTAAGCAAAAAATATCTGATGGAAGAGTATGGATAGCAGAGATAGTTAAATCCAAATATGTTAACGCCGGCATATGCTGAAAGAAGCATGGAGGAATTTGCGAAAATCAACCAATGGGGAGTTAAGATACTACTTTGTTTGAAAATGAAGGTCGATAATTTGGGACAATGAGGGAGTTCTTTGGACAATATCTTTATGTCAGTTTCATCAGTGACACTATTTCCGCCTCGCTCCATTTCTCTGTTGTGATCTCTGGTACATTACTATCCATTTGTTCCTTAGCTATCCATAGTCTGAAGCAATCCACAATGCCCAGTCTCTAATCATATTATGCATGCTTACATGTCTTTCTACATATCTATCTCCAAGAGGATCAAGCAAGCATGCCTCCATCAGCATATCAATGACATGACGCCCATCATTTCTTGCGCGATTAATGTCATCATAGACATCTTATCAGTCCATTACCCATCCAACACTCTATTATAAGTTCATGTTTGGAGATATAGCTACCGTCGGAAAAAATAGAGTAGAGCAAGAAAGCACTTTTGGATTTGTGAATCCTCCAAGCTATCATAACTATACTTCAAAATGGGAAATATGTTATCTTGCTCACATGTGATGATGTTCACATGTGAGTCCTTCAGTGATGTGCGTGCATAGTCCCACCGCTTGAATATCTTCTCTGTGGACATTGCTCTTCCGATCACAATAAGTGCGAGCGGCAACCCTCCACAGGTCCGGCTCAATCAATTTTGATTCCATGAGCAAATAAATTAAATCAGAGCTTTAAGTATTTACTAATTATAGTTAATAAGAAAATTAAATTAATTAAATATGATAAACTTATTTAAAAATCATTCTTCTAGCTTTTTGGGCTGCAAAAGTATTGATTAAATTTTTATATTCAAGTTTAGCTAATATATCTTTTTTAATAGATAACATAGCTAGTCCATATCAAGTCTCAAGAATTTTTTTGTCAACCGTACATGTATTTTTCAAATTCTAAGTGAGGTAACTAAGGGGCCTTTTAACGGGGCCTAACAGCTATCTTTACATTAATTAAAAGGTTTGGGGGCGTAACGATTAGGTTAGAAACCTAATAAAATATGAATTCAATAACTTGGTTTTTTTAATACATATATAGGCCCTAAATTCTTAATTAGCAATAAAACATGAATTCAACAATTTAAATTTTTTAATATATAAATCCAAAATTTCTTAATAAATGTATAATTTGGAGGCCCACTTTCAAGTGGAGGCCCTAGGCAGCCGCCTAAGCTGCCTAAAGGTTGGGCCGGCCCTGAGTCCCTTCACACTCATATGCAACATCCCTAGCTAGAGGTTGTCTTTTTGTTAGAGTTAATGTTCTCTTCACCAGCCTTTTCCTTGGACAAACTCCGTGCATCCATCGGCTTCAAGCATTCCACCTTGATGATCTTGTCAGCCTCTATGTGGGCGCATACCCTTTCGGATTGCGTTGTGAAAATGACCTATATATCAAGGATAAGATAGAAGGTGATATTGATAAAATTGTTTGGGATGTTGATGATAATCTTGCAACTTGTAAATGAAATGAACATGCAGTAAATGACGATACATGTACATCTTCTTTAGACGAGACCGATGTTTCTTTATCCCCAAACATATGGTTGCATCTAACTTACGTGTATTTGTCTCTTAAGTACGGAGTAGAAAAGTATCTCCTTACTTGATGATGCAAATGGATTCCCACAAGTTGGCATGTTGTTAATATCACTAATATATGCTCCTAAAGAATTGATGGGAGGAGTGTTGAATTAAGGCTTGTATAAAAGCCCATAACACTTTTAAAGTGTGGGCTAAGCCTAAAAGGGTTGAATCAAATGGGCTAAGAGAAAAGCTCATTATTTAATAACCAAATGGATGAGCCCATATGGTGTAGTGAAAGTGTTTAATTCCACATTGGTTGTGGAGAAAACATTCCACTAGTTTATATAGTGTTTGGAGCCTCTACACTTTGAACACTTGAGTGAACTAGTGAAAGACACCCACATGCACGTGCCGAACGTGCGTCGTGTGGGGTTTGTGTCTTTTTTACTAACGGCGAATCAACATGACTTTTCAGCTTCCAAGTCGGTTACAGATGAGTTAGCTAAGTCTAAATGACTCATTTACTCACAATAAACGGGCTGAGTCAGTTATGACTCTTGGGCTACCCATGACTGGGCAGTTATGGGTGATGTGTCAGCTCATTTCCTCCTGATCAGCTGTTACTGCTGACATGGCGACCCTTGAGCTCCCCGAGTGGAGGTTACATGTGATGGCAGCCCATTACTGGATTGTTCCAGGTGACATGGTAGCCCATAACTAGGCAGTTTCAGCTGACGTGACGATCCTCTTCCCCTCTCCATTAAGGGGTCGTTTGGCGTGCCCATGCGTTTGGATCCCGCGACGGATCCCAAGCGGATAGTCAGCAGTAACAACTGATCAGGAGGAAATGAGCTGACACATCACCCATAACTGCCCAGTCATGGGTAGCCCAAGAGCTCCCCGAGTGGAGGTTACATGTGATGGCAGCCCATTACTGGATTGTTCCAAGTGACATGGTAGCCCATAACTAGGCAGTTTCGACTGACGTGACGATCCTCTTCCCCTCTCCATTAAGGGGCTGTTTGGCGCGCCCCGGATCCCGCGGATCCCGTGGATCCGGGGACGCGCGGATTCCAATCCACGGGATCCATGCGTTGGATCCCGCGGCGGATCCCAAAAATCGGGATCTGCCTTGGGCGGATCCCGATTTCGGCGTCCGCGCGATTCGCGCGGACGCCGGGGGCGGAATCCACGGGCGCGAATTCCGTCCCTTGGATACCGTCGATCCCGCGGATCTGCGGTATCCAAACAGGGCCATGTGACTGATCAGATACCTTTCTTAGCCTATAAATAGGACCCCTACCAGCCTTGGTTAGCTACATGCATTTTACACTCTTTTGCACATCACCACTATAGAGGGTCCTGCCTGAGAGTACGGTACCAGCGAGGGCTCGACATGTGATCAGAGGCCGGCTTCCTTCCATTCGTGCAGAAGATTGTTGTACCCTGGGAGCTCCTTGCCTGAAGAACCAAAAGTTTCAGTGGTGGTGGGCAATACGAGCTTAAGGGCACAGTGTGATACACTTGCCTCGATCAACGTTATCTTTTCTTCCTTCTTGCACTAGGAGAAGAAAGGCATTGTGTGAGCACTGTTGTCTAAGTGTACACGAAAGCTGAACAGTTCAAGACATCGCGTGTGAGGACCCGTACCTCCAATCCGGTCCGACCACGTGGGTCGAGGGTATGGTTCGGTTGGTTTGGCCCGGTTGGCCTTGCTTCGCGATCTCCTTTGATCGTTGCAACTCCGGGGTAATTTGGTAAATTACCCTTGGCGGAGTTGGTTTCACACATGCGTTGCACACACATGGTCTTGTGATGTTGTATGTGCTTGATTAGACCATTAGGAGTACTCTAGATCGGAGGATCTGAGTCAGATCGTAAAGATCTAGACTTGGGCGGCTGAGATTAGCTTAGGGCGATCGGATGACCGGGATCTGATCTTAAGCCCATCATATACAAACCCTTTTAACCCTTTTCTCCCGTTAGGACTCGGTTGCGAGAGAGAGAAGTGAGAGAGAGAGAAGACGGAGAGCGGCGACCCGATCGGAGGAGAGAGAGAGTCCCACGACCGGAGAGGAGATTGGTGCCGGCGGCGGCGACCGCGGCTGGAGAGGAGCTTGGCGACGGCAACGACGACCGCGGTTGGAGAAGAGAGAAGAAGGGTAGGGAACTCTACCCTTGTCACGCTCCGACCCAGAAAACCCATCCAGATCGGGGAGTGAGCAACCTAAACTTGTTACATCATCAATGGACGTGGAAAATTTTTGACAGAGTTTTCTCTATAAGTCTTACACAAGGAGCCTGTACAATTTCTCATATTTCACGATAAATTCAAATACTTGATCATGAGGGCATAAATTTAGATTCACAACTACTATCGTTATTACAACCCGATTTAGACATTTAAATAAACTTCATTCCACACTAATATCAAATTCAAAGTTATACAATTGTCCTCAAATACGAAACAATAATCTCCAAGATTTAACTACATCAAATAAGTATAAAATACTGAAAGGAAGCCCTCAATCTTCCAATAACCTCAAAGTCCACATGAAGTAGAAGCGCCTCCAAGAACTGATTCGCCTGGGACTACTGAAGTGGAAGGAGCGGTGCCTGCACCTGCAAAACGCAGTCCGGGTAGGGTGAGCATAAAGCCCAGTAGGGTTCTACTCTACGACACTCTCAAGGAAAGGGGTAAACTGCAACTGTGTCGTCTCCGTCCAATCCTAAGGCAATGAAGAACAAGTATGGACAAGGGTCACGCATCACCAAGTGCCCCTATACAGATTAGGGAAGGACAAGGGGCAAGTGCACCTCCCGTGCACTCCCACCTCTACAACCCTTAACAAGATAACATCCACTGTCCTTAGCGATTGACGCAGAGAACGACACGACCTCTACACCTCAACATCATAATTCAAATGAATATATCTAGGTTGTAACCTCGATCAACACCAGATCATAACCACACCATCTCGCCCTAGTCCTCCTACCCATACCTCGGTCCTAGACCTAGATCCGAGCTACCCGAGCCCTCGGATCGGCGATCGAGCCCATCGCCCGCACCTAGCCTTAATGCTTCTAATGCATACAACATGCATGACCCTATTCAAGCAACTAGGCCTAGGTGTCTCTACATGTCAATTCATCAATCACATGTCCACAAAATATAGCACAGCTATAGGATAGATTTCGCATTTAAGAATAGACAGAAGCCAACCATAGCATTCACATATTCTAATGGTGCATAATCATTCAACACATACCAAAAGGACACACCTTCGACCCAATTAAATCTAAACATTCCCACAAATAAAATAGAAAAGGACACACCACCGGCCCTTGGCATAAGCATGCTATAACAATATATAGTTAAATGGAATTTCTAGTAATTATAAGAGTTGAATAGAGGATGAACAGCTGCTTTTGAAGAGTAGCAATAACACTCAGTTCAGGGCTAATGGCGAAATTCGACCGAAAACTATCTTGCGAGATAGTACATCTAATCTTAGCTAAAACTGAAGGACAAGAAGGCCAAATGTCAGCAAGTGATAGCAATCCAAAAGCAGGGAAGTCCAATGAGTATAGCAATCCAAAAGAAATCCCAAAACTATTGCAGCAATCCGATCTAACTTCCAAAGACCCAAAGCACCAACGAGCAAGGGCTAACTCCACAAACGAGGTAATAATCATCCATACCAGCAAGGAGGATAAATCAATGCATTCGCCATGGCAGTAGAGAAACTCGGGGAGGAAAAATAGAGAGAAGAAGGGGGCAGTCCACCCAAACCGAGGCCAATCCAAAACTCAACACTCAACTCCCCTACGACATCCAGCAAATCCAAACCCTCGCAGCAACCCAATCAATCACAACCCAACAAAGCTTAGGAGCTCAACCGACCCTCAGAGAAATTGGGAAGAGGTTGGAGAAGGATCTCAACCAACCGGCAAGTCAAGAACAGGGAAGAAAGAAGAAACAGAGGGCTAGCAACCCAACAGACCAGAGGGCGAAGGACTGAGGAGAAACAGAGGAAATGCAAACAGGGGAGGGGAAGAACATCAACGGATCCACAGACGCAGAACACATGCATAAATCGAGAGGAGGGAAGAAAATCTATAACAAACTCCAGAAGGTCCAATGGAAACCGGGAAGCTCAAGCATCCGGCCAGTCAAAAACAAGGGAAAAGAAAGAGGTACAAAGGAGGAAGAAATCTCGTCGAAATCCAACCAACTAGCAACGGGGAAGCAAGCCTCATACAACAATTCATCATTAAGCTATGAATACATGCCAGGGGCAGCAAGTAGCAAAAGAACATCAACATAGAAATCACGAGATCAACAGAGCATCAATCAACCTAAGCTAGCATGATTCCAATCAAGCCCTAGAGGCCTAACCAAAGGTTAGGGTAGGAATCCCTACCTCTGGGCGTCGAGATCACGTCCTTCCTCTTCCTCTCCGGCCGCGGCAGTCGTCGCCCCCTCCAAGATCTCCGTCGACGCCGCCTCCAAGCTCTTCGCCGACGCCGCCTCCAAGCTTTCCGTCGTCGCCAAGATCTCCTCTCTCCGGTCGAGTCGCCGCCGTCTCTTCTCCCAAGCCGCCGCGATCTCTCCTCTCTCTCTCTCGTCGCGTTGTGACCCAGGCACAGTCTCGTGGAAGGGGGTGAATAGTAGGGTTAGGTTTTAAGTAATTAGGTTGCTTAAGTCCATGGCCGTTCGATCATCATCAAGTTGATCACAGCCGCTCAAAAATCTCAATCTTCTTGATCGGATTCCGATCTTCAGATTTAAAGCACTCCTACGGGTCTAATCAAGCACATACTTCAGTATAGGGCCGTGTGTGCGCTACGCGTGTGAAACCAACCCCGTCAAGGGTAATTTACCAAATTACCCGCGGAGCCGCAACGATCAAAGGAGATCGCGAAGCAAGGCCAACAAAGCCAGACCCTCGACCTACGTGGTCGGACTGGATTGGAGGTACGGGTCCTCACAACCCTAGTCTTAGATTAGGCCCTAGGAATGGGTTTTGATGCTTGTGGCTTGGATTTGGTTGTTGATTGGTGGATCTCCTGGCACCGATGATTGATGAATGCTCTGTTTTCTTTTTTTTTCTCTCCTTGCTGCCATGGATCCCGATGCTAGGCCATGCTTTTTCTTCTCCCCTGTTTTGGATTCCGATGAATGCCATGCTCTGCCTTCGCAGTTAAATTATACCTCTGATGGCTTGTTGAATTGAGATGTTGTTTCCTCTCTGTTTAGATTTTTGGATGAGCTTTGCTTTCCTTTTCCTGGGTTTTGATGGATTTCGATGCCGTAGCTTGGGATGTCTGCATTGGCTCTATTTCCGTGGCTTGTTGGTGTTCATGGCTGGTGGTCTTCTCTTCCTTCCCACCATGGTGTTTCACCATGCATAGTTTCTTTTGCTAGTTAAATTGTATCTATATGATGCCATGTTTTCTTCTTCCCCTCTTGCTGCTTCAGTTTGAATCTTGGGTTTTCTTGGATTTCTCATCCTCTGTTCTTAGTTGGCAGGACACGTGAGGTACTTGTTGAATTGCTTCCTTGTTGGTTGTTGTGGACTGCTGCGCTGTGGATTGTTGTCCTTATTCCTATAACATATGTGTTGCAGATATCTTGGTAGGGCCTTGTTGTGTAGTTGATCTGTCAATTTGATCGAGTTCTTAGTCTCCCTCTATTTGTTAGAATCATTGCTCGACTGAGGTTTTGGGTTTATCGAAATCGGTGTTTTTTCCTATGATGTTAACCTCCATGTCCTTCCCTACTCCCCTGTGCTAATTAGGTCTATGTAGGCTTTAACTTGAGTTCCTAGTTTTTCTCCTAGCAAGCTGGGTCACTGTTTGGCAGAGCTACACCGGGTGTTGGTTCTTGAAAATTCGATTGAGGTCTTGGTCCTTCTTCTAGTTCTGTGGATTAGTGCTTCGCTGTTGATTGATGCTCATATGCTTCCCTGCCTTTCTATTCTAGCTGGTCTCGTGTCGACATTAGCTTCGAAACTTAGCTGAATGTCTGATAACGCGTGAAAAGTGCACAAATCGCCCTTTTAACTAGGTCATGTTAGTCTCCGAGCAATGCTATTTTGATAGTCTATGATGTATTTTAGGTATAAGAGCCTTCAACGAAGATTAGATCAAGTTTGGTGTTAAAACGAAGCTATTCTGACAATTCCGTACAAACCAGATCGATCTTGTATCCCAAAGAAGATCGATCTGATCATTCCGGCAAGAAGCAGTCCAAGTGAAGAAATCCAGATCGATCTCATCCAAACCAGATCGATCTACTTTTTGTGTCAGCCGGCTGATCGTAAGCATGACAGAGAGTTGACAGAGAGCACTTCTCAACCATATCAATCTGAGCCAAGGGAGATCGATCCGAACCTAGAAGCTCTGGTCACATGTGAAAAGAATATCGATCCTTTTTCCATCCATATCGATCTTGGTCGGGAAAAATCCAGTTTCTGAAGTTCACGGAGAGAAGAAGATCGATCTGATCCCAAAGAAGATCGATCCTTTTTGGCTCTGCGGGAAATATTAATGGATAAGGACTAATCTGAGTTAGGGCTTATCTTAGGACTATAAATAGACTTTATTGGTAGAATTTTAGGAGCCTATCATAGACGAATTTTCTTCATCTCTTAGGGTTTTTCCTTGCTTCCTCTCCACAAATCTAGGTTAGAATCTTAAGATTTGATCCATGGGAGGAGCGTTTCATCAACTTTCATCGACGGATCTTCTCTTTAAGATGAGTAACTAAATGCTAGATTAGGGATTTCTATGATGTATTAAAGATATTATCTAGGGTTTCCTATGGATTGGAGCATGTATTTTGTTGATGGTTTTTAATGGATGAATCTTTTATTGCTATATCTTATTGGTGTTGATTTATATTGTAGATGAATGATTTGTTCTATTATGCCCTACATCTAGGTCTTGTGCATGTTAGAGACTAGTGATGGAATTGTTTCATGATACTTTCATGCTAGAATCATGATTGATCTATGTTTATGAATCCTAAACCCTAGATTAAGATTATAAGAGTGTTAGAACCACTACCTTAGTGCTATATTCCTAACCTATCATTCATTCTTATTATTATTGATTTGGCTTCCTCGAAGTGCTAGAACCACTTTGACTTATTCACCAAATATCCATTCTTTGATGTTAGTCATTCCAGCGAAGAATTCTTACGAATCTTTGTTGAATGATAGGTAGATCTAGCCATTCTTCTATCAACCTTTGGAAAACCATTTATGATCTATGGATTTACTCTTATTCTAGGAAAACCTAGATAGTTCTTGATTACGGATTAGAAATTGCTAGCTTATTCTCATCATATTATTATTCCAAATTAGTTTAATTCTAGTTAAGAGTAGTTTAAGGATCAAAATCATTTCCTTTCCCTAACTTTTCCTTTAGAACTATACATGGTAATTAGACTTAATATTTCTCTTCCCTGTGGATCGACTCAGACTCATTGCTATCTAACCATAAAGTAGTTAATTAGTAATTCGGTTTATAAATTTCTAATTTTTGCGTTCTTGTTAAACCATAACACTTTTCAAGGCACCTTAGACTTGGGATGAAGGACAATATAGTTGCAATTTACCCTTTTCTTGAGAGTATCGTAGAGTAGAACCCTACTAGGCATTGTTGATCACCCTACTTGGGCTGCATCGGCGATGCAGGTCGATGTAGTTCCTTCTTTTATGTGTTCTTTTAGAAGATGGCGCGACATTTCGAGATGATCGAGGAGTTGGAGCTTCGAGGAGTTCTTCTGCAGTTAATTTATAGTTTCAATCAATAATGTATAAATTGATTTATAATCTGATATATTCGAGAACAAAATTGTATGATTATTAATTCAGTTGTATTTGAGAAATGTTATAATATATTTTAAGATACACGATGAGGAATGTAATGATGTTGAAGTTGTAAGATTGTAAAATGTACATGTTTCTTGTGCTATAATTATAAAGGAGATTTTGTCGAATTTGTTTTATAAACTGGAGAACCAAATTGTACAAATTCATAGCAGTTATATACTTGTGCGCCTATTGATGATGTGAACAGATTTATGTTGCTCACGCCATGATCTGGATGAGTTTTCTAGGTCGGGACGTGACATCGCGCGTTCACTGTTTAGCAATTACATTCGATAGTGTTTCACTAGGGAAGGTTCAAAGCTAAAGCTACCTCTTTCGATGCAGCAATTTTCTATGGTACTCTCAAACACATTAAGGATCATAACATATGATCAACCATTTGATTCATTTGGGGGATTGTTGGATTAAGACTTGTATAAAAGCCCAAAGAACGTTTAGCATGTGTTTGGTTGGGGGTTAAGGATGGGGGTAAGGATGATTGAAAAAGTAGAGAGGAAGGTGGTAGGTGGAAAGGAGAAAAAGTGGCGGACCCCATTTAACCCTAACCCTAACCCCATCCTTAACCTCCAACCAAACGAAGGCTTAAAGTGTAGGCTAAGCTTAGAAGGGTTGAATCAAATGGGCTAAGAAAAAAGCTCATTATTTAATAACTAAATGAAGGAGCCCATATTGTGTAGTGAAAGTGTTTAATCCCACATTAGTTGTGGAGAAAACATTCCACTGGTTTATATAGTGTTTGGAGTCTCTATTCTTTGAACACTTGAGTAGACTAGTGAAAGACACCCACACACCCGCACCGCCGCCGCCGTCCCCATCCGCCCTTCCGTCGGGCGGCCGACTATGCTCGTGCGCCGTGTGGGGTGTTGGGTACGTGTCCTTTTTACTACATGGTGATCTGGTTAAGTCAGGTTGAATACACTAGACCCATTGTGCGGCTGAATCAGCATGACTTTTCAGCTTTGAAGTCGGTTACAGATGAGTTGGTTGAGTATAAATGGCTTATTTACTCAAAATAAACGGGCTGAGTCAATTATGACTCTTGGGCTACCCATGACTGGGCAGTTATGGGTGATGTGGTAGCCCATCCTTTCTTCGTATTTTTGATAATTGTGTGTTAGCAATTCCCTCTTTGCATTTTTTATTGTTTTTTCAATTATTTGCATGTTTGATTTTGGTGTGTTTTTGAATCGATCTTTATTTGAATGATTGTGATGTCTTTTTTTTTTTTTTTTTTTTTGAAAAGTTAAGCCCGTAGGCTACCAATTACATACTAAGGGACATAAAACTAGCATGGAGGCAATGGAGCCTCCAGCCTAGTATTTATTACAGAACATGCAAACTCCCGAGCCCGCACAGCCACCCAGTCCGCCCGTAGGTTCTCCTCACGTGGAATGTGCATTAGATGGAAGTTCCTGAGGCGACCTGCCCGCCACCAAACTTCTTGTAACACTGGAATCAGGTTTAAAGATGCCGGCATTCGACCATTCACAAGATCTACTGCAGCCTTTGAATCACTTTCAACATGTACCTCGCGGAACCCCCTGGCTTCAGCTTCCACCAGAGCCTTCAAGATAGCTCTAATCTCACCATGCAGAATAGCATCCACAGTACAATCATAAACCTCCGAAGACGACCACTGAACTACATCATCTTCCTCTAAGCAAATAACACCAATACCCACCCGTCCTTCATTAACATCTACTAAAGCATCTACCTGTAGCCTAATCCCTTCCCATGAAGTGCACGGAGATGCTTTGGATTTCTTCCAGTTGTTTTTGTTAAATTTGTGTGATGATTGATGAAATGACTGGATTGGAGTGTTTCTATTGTGGTATTTTGATACCTAGGGAGCCTAGTATTCATGCATGATGAGTGTGGGGCAAATTCCCAGGTTTTCAATCCAGTTTTACGTTTTTGTACGCCAAAGATCAATCTTCTGAGCGGTGAAGATCGATCCTTTGGATCCGATTGAATAGAAGCTGAAGCCTGGGTAAGAATGATCGATCTTCAAGCTCTTTGAAGATCGATCCTTCTTGCGCATTTAAATGTGACAGAGAGATGGTTTTTGGGTGATCGATCTTTCTAGCGTATTTAAATGTGACAGAGAGATGGTTTTTGGGGGATCGATCTTCATTTGGAAAAGATCGATCGTTGTTTGGACTGGTTTTGATGCTGAGGCTTGGTCGAGGAAAGATTGATCTTACTTGATCTTGAAGATTGATCTCTCTTGCGCATTTAATTGTGACAGAGAGTTGGTTTTTGGGTGATCGATCTTTTTGTCCCTACAAGATCGATCTTTCTAGCGCATTTAAATGTGACAGAGATATGATTTTTGGATGATCGATCTTTTCGTCCCTACAAGATCGATCTTTCTTGCGCATTTAATTGTGACAGAGAGATGGTTTTTGGGTGATCGATCTTTTCGTCCCTACAAGATCGATCTTTTTTGCGCATTTAATTGTGACAAAGATATGGTTTTTGGGTGATCGATCTTTTCGTCCCTACAAGATCGATCTTTCTAGCGCATTTAAATATGACAGAGAGATGGTTTTTGGGTGACCGATCTTTTATCAATTGAAGATCGATCTTTTAAGAAGTTTCTGCAATTCTCAGAGACAGGAAGACCGATTTTCCTGCGTGGAAGATCGCTCTTACCATTTTCCCATCTTAGCGGAGAGGCCAAGTAAAAAAGATCGATCTTTCATGCGAAAACGATTAATCTTACTTACTTGTGCACGTCAACACACCCTTAAGCCAGATTCTGTGTGATGCTGTTACGTGTCAAATGATCGATATTTCACTTACAAATGATCGATCTTTTGCGGGGATTGTTAAAAAAATATATAGGCGAGAGACCGACTTAGGGCTCACAAGCCCTAAGATCGATCATTTCCTTCTTCACCCCGCTGCCGCCTCTCTTCGTCTCCGCCTCCGACCGTCACTCCGCCGTTCCTCCGATCAAATCAACTTGACTCCTACCTCCTAGTGCTTCCACGACCTCTCCCAAACACTCCCCTTCCCTCAATTGACCACGGCGCTGCTACATTTCCC
This sequence comes from Narthecium ossifragum, assembly GCA_963920575.1. Taxonomy (NCBI): domain Eukaryota; kingdom Viridiplantae; phylum Streptophyta; class Magnoliopsida; order Dioscoreales; family Nartheciaceae; genus Narthecium; species Narthecium ossifragum. The sequence goes on from OY986969.1 coordinate 20,185,563, forward strand.
CCACATTTACTCATCTCCTCCCACCGGCTGTGCTTCCTCTTCCGACGAGCTTCACCGGTTTTCAAATCGTCTTCGCCGACCACATTCTTCATGTGAGGACCCGTATACAAACTGAGGACCTATATGCAAATGCCACTCTTTCATAGGGGGTTTTTAGCAAAATCCTCATTAATAAGGTATAACCCTAATAACCCTCAATCGTGATCACATTAAAACCTCTTCCTTCGCATCTTCTCCAGCCGCCGCCCGCGAAGAGGAGAGAGGAGCTTGACGCCGCCGCAATCGTCGTCGCCGACGGGGAGATGCTTCGCCATCGAGAGGTTGGCAACCTCCTTTCTCTATTTCTTCGTTCTTGGCCGTGTTCTTCTTTCTCCTTGCCGCGTTCTTCGCCGACGGATTTCTAGTAATCGGTTGTTTGGATTTCTTGGTTTGGTTCTAAAGTTTTGGAAGACATAGCATGGAGTATAGTTCCTGTTAATGGTTTCATAGTTTCAGTGGGGAAAATGAGTACCGCATACTCATATTTTATTTGGAATGGGTGTTAGTCTATAAAATTATGTTTTTACTTGTAAGGGTGAATATTGTTCTCTAGTGACTTAAGGTATCTTCTTGAGATAAAGCAAATATACATGGGTGCTATGCTTTCTCACGCTTCTCTTATAGTTGCTGATCTAATTAGAGTATGCAGTAGGAGAGCTCTGTATAACATCTTTGTTCATTGCTTCTGGGTCTATGTGAAACAGATCTGTGAAGATTTGGGAATACTTGAGGTGCTTGGATTTTGGACGTGCATTAGCTTGCTTTTCTCTATTGTTTGAGGTAGGTGGACTATCCAGATACATACATGAAACTAACTTGTATAATTACCATTAATCTTGGATGATGTGTAGATGAATATACCTCTTGTGATGCTCATGGTGGTAATTCGATGCTGGTTACATTATGGTTAGTTTTGTATACGTGTTCTGCTATTTTGCTTGCATTGTAGAATTGTTGTTTGATCGAACATTGATTCCTATTTGATCACTTCTCATAGAAGATGTGTCAGCTATGACTAGTTGTTGCTGTACAATTAATGTGATGTGGAATTGCTTATTCGTATGTATGTGAACTACCTTTCATGCTTGAATGATATTGATTAGCTACAATCCTGTGATGTTTATGAGCTGTACTTAAATGCTAGTACAATATGGTTGTGATGGATATGTGTACTATGCTATTTTGCTGGGGTAGCCACATGTGTACTACGGTCTGGTGATGTTCAAATTAAATCTTGTACAAGAACGCATTGCAGAAATAGGCCGGGGGTCAGGTCTAGGAACTTGCGATCGAGGCTACGGGTGGATGTGATCCCCGTGATCGATCGGGGTCTTAGGAGGATGATTATTAAATTCAAACTGGATGAGAGAAGTAAATTATTATCGTTCGAGTATTGATTGATTCTCTAGAACCTTAGTCTTAGTGGCTATTGGGAGGTAGCCTAATGTCTGTTGGTCGACACCAGTCTAGTTGTACCCACAGTTGGCAGGGTATTGTCTCGGACTGTGGTGGAGAGCGAGCTGTGCCCACAGTTGGCAGGGTCGTTGCCCGAACCGTGGTGGAGAGCGATGGGTCGATTGCGAGCTTGGGCTTGGGTTGTGACTTCCCTTGAGCTAAGACTTAGGCGCCATAATACATTGCTTATTTAGGTTGGTTATTAGTTAGTTTCTTGTGTGTCGTTAGTTAGTCTCCTACTGGGCTTTTTTCTGACCCCTACTTTTAAAGGTTCATCAGGTGATGACGCCCGAGCTTGAGATCGTTGGAGGATTCGACATTAAATCCAATTATGTTATTTCATTACATTCATTTGAGAACTGTATGGATGTTGGAATTATGGGGTTTGAGCAATATTTTGATTCATGTATTCGGAATCAGGGAATTGTAATTAATCATTTGAATTATGTATTGGATTACTTGAATTTATGTGATTGATCCTAAAAGTCTGGAATAAATTATTGGGTGGTTTATGAATAATTTAGTGCATCATACCTTGATTATCTGTCAGGATGAATCTAGTGAACTGATGATGGTTTAGATTGTGATGTTTCAGAGCATGTTGATTATGTTGTATTAGTTAGAACAGGTTTTCCTCGCGTCCCGTGGTCGGGGTGGGTATATCCCAGGGCCGGGCGTGACACTTCATCTCTCTTCACCTCGTCCACTCTACTCACTCCCGATGGGCCGCAAGCCGGCCGCAGCCACTAAAGAGCCCGCCGACAAGGGGAAGGATGCTGCTTCCTCTTCCACACCACCGGCAAGGCCTCCCCCCGCTCCTTTAGTGAGGCCTCCAGCACCTCCAGCCAGGCAAGCTTCATCTACACCACCTTCACAACAGGCTGCTACCCCTCCTGCTTCTTCAACACGGCCGGTCAGGACCACGAGAGCTCCGGCCACATCTTCCACACCTCCTGTGGCATCAAAAAGGAAAGCCCCAGTTGCACCTTCTTCCTCAAATCCTTGTCAGTCCAAGAAGCTAAAGAAGAGTGCCCGACCTTCCACTGCGCCCACGGTCGTCTGAGGACTACATCCGCAATGGAAGCGGGAGGTAAAGCTCTAGTTCACATTTGATGTCGATTTTTTCCGAACTATAGAGCATGCCCAGGAGTCCATCTTGATCCTTGAGAACCGTGGTCTCCTACCTCTATGCACACCTAAGACCACGGTATATCCTAGGCTTGTCTGCATGTTCTACCAGAACATGAAAGCCATCGCCTACGAGGATTCTAGGGATGACATTGTTGATGGATCCTACCCCTCCCGTGGCTTCTCATCCTTGATCGACGGGGTCGAGGTTACCTTGACGTCCAAAGCCATATGCGAGGTTTTGGCGATTCCTTCCCGCTGCCTCGGGTTTCACAAACCCCGACCCGAGGAGTTGTACGGTCAGGACTCCGTTGCTCACCACTTCCTCCACTCCGTTGCTCACCTCTTCCTCCACTCCGTTGCCAGCCTCATTGTGGTTGATCGACGACATCTTGCATCATAACATCCATCAGAATGACCACGACCAGTATCGGACTAGTTGTTGGTTGTGCACTTTGTGGTTGTTGGCCAAGGAGTGGGCGGTCAACCTACCTCAGCAGGTTTTAGAGGACATGGCGCAGTTTTACCGCGGGAAGGTCTGGGACCGACAACCGAGCTATAACAACAAAGTTGTCCCGCACCAAAACCTTATTTCGGCCTTCCTATCCAGCCAGGATATTGTCCCGGAGGGCGACCCGACCGTTTATGTCGATGCTCTCAAGCTTGCCCGCTTCGGTGCCGCCACCTGAGGCAAGGTCCTTAGCTACATGCGGAAGGCCAGCGCGCCTCCACGACAGCCGAGACCCGTGCGTACCCAGCCAGAGTTTGGACCCGCTGAGCACCCTACCAAGGGAGAGATCTACCGCGAGGGTCGAGCGTTTCAGGACGCCATACTCCATCGTTTGGACGCAGTAGACGCGCGCGACACCGCCTTTCGAGAGGACATCTCCGCCCATCGCCAGGACGTCTCCGCGCTTCATCGAGTTGCCTCGCTTATCCTCGCACGTCTCGATGCCCTCCACCCTCCTCCTCCACCGGTCACTGCTATCGATCCATACCCACCTCTTACCTTTCCAGAGCCGAGACCTCAGGGATGATACCTGTCCTTCTAGCTCAGCGGTTTGCATGTCGCCTAGATGCTTGCTTGGTTGCATATTTACTTTTTAGGTTTCTTGCATCTAGGGACATGTAATACTAGGGGCTTGTTCTTGATGATACACCTGGTCTAGGGGTCGGTTATGTTTTTTTTGGTTGTTTGGGTGGAGCGTATTTTTTTTGTGTTTGGAGGGTGGGAAACTTTTTATACTCCATTGCTCCACTTTTGTACATGGTTGACATCATTGATAGTGGATATATATACATGATTTTTGGTTCTGGGGGTGTGCCCCGTGTGTGATTGTAATGGTGGATGAAGCTTTCGTTGTGTTTATGTCAATGTGGAGATATGGTTGTAAATGAAAATGTGGGTATAGGCGTGGCAATGTATTTGTTAATGTTGAAGTATGGATGTAAATGACATCTTTGTACAACCCTTGTGCTTATTGAATAAATAGAGGGAATGTTGCCTAATTTTTCTTGAAATTTATCATAATTATTATTTTATTTCAACCAATGCAATCATGGGGTATTTGCTTCTAATGTTTCCAGGGTTTCTCAACTATGACATGTGGATCATCGACCGATGTCTTAACATCACAACGTTCCTTGTTTTTCATGACTAACCTTGACCCTAACTCCCTTCGTATCTTTCGTCAAGGTTACATTTTCATTCATAGCTTCACAAGGTTATCTCTACACTTTACCCTTCTTCCATGCTTGAGGACAAATCCGCTTAAGTTAGGGGGTATGATTTCATCATGTTTATAGATAACATGTGATCGACCTACATTTAGTCACACATTTATTTGAGTGGTAAATATGCGAAAAAATTTCAATTCTTATGCTAGCATGGATGATTATTGCATAATTCATCTTGATTCTCATGCTTCGTAAAATTTGGCGAATCATTTCATGAATAGTGTTATTCTTCTACTTTAATTCTACTTGCCATGCATTAAATACATTTAAGTGATCCAATCCACTTGTGCACTTACACTTGTATGCGGGGGCAAGTAGTGTTTGATCGGGGGACCTTGATAGATTGAAAATCCAAGGCAATTTACACTTGATGAGATGACTTGTAGTAGGGTTCGAAGCCAGGTTAGAGGCCAAGAACCAGTTTAATAAAAGTGACTAGTTTTGATTCGTAGCCTTCTAGGCTCGAGTGAGTAGGTCCGAGGGGTGCTTCAACACCAAATGCCCCAAAGGCATCTGGCTTAGGAGTCATTGACCTAACACTCATTAAATGGGCTTAGAAGAAAGCTTAAGGGATCAAGGAATTGCACAATCACGCTAGTATTGAATAAAAGCTTGTTGGTCGGCTGTGATTCGTGGCCTGCTAGGTTCGGGAAATTAAGCCCGAGGGGTGCATGATAAGACGTGAAATGTGTCATGGCTTAACGCACCCAATCAAAGTTACAAATTTATAATCAAACTCTTAACTAACTACCTTTGGAGTAGCTAGTAGTGAGTCCGAGTCGATCCACTGGCAAGAAACTAGGATTGAAACGGAATACTACACATGGTCATCTACCAAGAAGTTGTTGGAAAAGATTTAGATTTGGGTTTTTAACTAGATTAGACCAAAATTAATGGTAAAAGGTGATAAAATATGAAGAAAGACCGAGGGATCCTTAATCAATAATAAGGGTTCTAATAGGTCTTCCTAAGACAAGGGGGAGCTTCCTCAAATTGAATGGTTAAATCCAATTGTCGATAGGCGAATGGCTAGTTCCACCTATCGCTCAACGAGGATCGGGTCAATATCCCTCGTAGGAAAGAGCAAACATCTAAGGATCGGCGATCTAACAATGAGTTTCGATCGCCGCTAACAAATCCTCTAATTAGGATGGATTCGTCGCGAGAAAGCTAACATGGTATGGATCTAGGCGAGATAGCGAGGTGGTTTTAGCACCTCGCTGGCCAAAACCACAAGGATAGGATGGGTGGAAGGTTAGGAATAGATTGGTGGTGGTTCTAGCACCACAATCTAGCGCAATCTTGGATTAGAATCCTTCGTCATGAGAGAATCCATGGTTTTAGCATGAATCCCTCTCACGAGAGGTTCCATCCAAGCCCTAGCATACAAGAGACCTAGATCTAGGGCACGATAGGGCAATCCAAGCATCCAAGAATGAAAACAACACCAAATTCAAATAGAAATTAAATCCAATCCATACAACCATTCAAATGGGTAGCACAAGCCGTAAATACTAGGATTCCTTAAGAGAAACCCTTATTACATCATAAGTGTCGCGCCCCGACCCGCGTAGGCCCAACCGGGCCGGGCGACGCGAATCGGAACCTAACCTACTGCGGAAATTTTGATGAGGTCTCTAATCGTAGTGGTCTCCCTAGCAATTCATAATCATCCTGTATTAACATACAATTACAAACCTCAAGGACTGAAGTTGGAATATAATACAAGTCCTAAAAACAGGAAAATTATACATTTATCACTCCCGCGGTTCACCATTGCCTTATTATAGGGCTAACATGCTTAAACATATGTACCAGGTATAAGACAGTAAAGAAAACCGTCATACAAAACCCCGTGGGCAAAATCCACTTGAAAACAACCCTCAACCACTAAGAGATCGATCTCCCTTCCCAAGGGGATCGATCTTCTTAGTAATTGGGAGGAACTCGTCCCTGTCGACCGAAGGAGATCGATCCTCTCCACCAGAAGGATCGATCTTCTTCGTGACATGGAACCCGCCACCTCAGCTTAAGCAAGGATCGATCTCTCTTCAGTCGAGGGATCGATCCTGCTCAAGGGAGATCGATCTTCCCTCAAGGGAGATCGATCTTCCCTCAAGGGAGATCGATCCGAATGGGTTCTCCGGCGACCGGACGGCGTGAAATACCGCCGGAAAATACATCCAAACTTCCCAAAACTCTGGGATCTGATAGATCACGAACCCACGAGTCCAAAACCGGTGGAATCACAGCAAACAAACATGTATATTAACAGATCTAAGCAAAAGAACATAATCAAACCGGAAAAACTTCCAAAAGCCCGAAAAGATGTAGGTAGGATCCCTACCTAAGCAATAGCAGCTTCAATCCAAGCTACTAGGCCTTTGGGGCCCATTTAACGAGTGTTAGGTCAATGAATCCCTAGCCAGATGCCTTTGGGGCATTAGGTGTTGAAGCACCCCTCGGACCTACTCACTCGAGCCTAGAAGGCTACGAATCAAGACTAGTCACTTTTATTAAACTGATTCTTGGCCTCTATTGTGGCTTCGAACCCTACTACAACTTATCTTAATCGAATGTAAATAGTCTTGGATTTCCAATCTATCAAGGTCCCCCGATCAAACACTACTTGCCCCCTCATACAAGTGTAAGTGCACAAGTGGATTGGATCACTTAAATGTATTTAATGCATGGCAAGTAGAATTAAAGTAGAAGAATAACACTACTTATGAAATGATTCGCCAAATTTTACAAACCATGAGAATCAAGATGAATTATGCAATAATCATCCATGCTAGCATAAGAATTGAAATTTTTTCGCATATTTACCACTCAAATAAACGTGTGACTCAATGTAGGTCGATCACATGTTATCTATAAACATGATGAAATAATACCCCCTAACTTAAGCGGGTTTGTCCTCAAGCACGAAAAAAAGGTCAAGTGTAGAGATAACCTTGTGAAGCTATGGATGAAAATGTAACTGTCGCGCCCCGGCCCAGAAAACCCATCCGGACCGGGACACGAAGGGGGAGGTTTCCAACATCTACTAACAATAACTGGCGGAAACAGTTACAACAAGATTCAGAGGACAGAAGTGAATCTAACTACTAGTATTACAAAACTGTACATATAATAGAGTTACGTTAAGATTTACATAGACCAGTCCTCAAGTACAAAAGATATTATAATCATCAAAAAGTTACATCATCAGTAGTCTCCTGAAAAGCACAGTAGAAACCATCCTGGCCCTCAGATATGCCCTGACGTCGACGCGCCACCGCAGGACGAGCAACTGGGGCCCACAGTAGGAGAGCTGGTACCTGTACCTGCAAACGCCGCCCGGGTAGGAGTGAGCACTAAGCTCAGTAGGGTTCCACTCTACGACACCCAGCCGTCTGCCGTGGTTGGATCTCCAGTCTCACCGCTGAACCTAGGCGGGTTCAGCCGCTGGAAGTCCATCATGACCGCTGCCGCGGCCCGCCCGTCGACCGGAGCGAGGACTTCCTCCTCGGCGAGAGGAACCTCCTCCCGTGCGACCGCAACCGTCGCTGGTGATAGTCCAGTCCGTCGAGCTCTGACCGTCCTGACAGGTGCTACCCTGTCTGGTCGAGCGGGATGACCAGGTCGTGCCCCACCTCGACCAACAACCGAAGGTCGGACTCGAGCTCCCGACATCTGTGCAATCACCAACGACAACGAGCGTTCACTGGTAAGAAACCCAAGACAAAGCAGCACAACATAAAGCGGAAAAGCATAACACATCAAAAGGAGCATGCAAGGATGTTCTAGACATAGAACTAACCCATTCCACGCTCAATCTCAACCGAATCCTGATCCTAAACCCTGGGATCTACAACCTATGCTCTGATACCAAGCTGTCGCGCCCCGACCCGCGAAAGCCCAACCGGGCCGGGTGACGCGAACCGGAACCTAACAAACGCGGAAGAAAAGCTGGCGAGGGTTCCCTCTAACCTATTGGTCTCCCTAACAGTTCATCAAAAGCAACCCCCAATTAAAAGACAATATAATAATGACGTCTCGAACCATAGATTTACGAACTCAAAAAGATTTAATATACATAACCTCGGAGAGGGGGGAGTTCAAATACAACATTACTCCCGTAGGAGACTATCTAACATAGGATAAAAACTGTAAAGGGTCACCACCTCTCAGACTCCACCTGGCACCGCCGCACCGCCAACCAACTGCCCGGTAGGGGCCACGGAAGAAGAACTGACGCTTGCACCGGCAAAACGCAGCCCGGGTAGGAGTGAGCACTAAGCTCAGAAGGGATCTACACTACGACACACAGAAGGAAGTGGGAAACGCAACAGTGTCACCCTTAAGTAGGACCTGGGTGTATACAGGGGTCCCATAACTCCACCGCGTGTCCCTGAGGCCTAGGAGCAACACTCAATAACAGGAACAACACTGGCGACACACAAGCTGAGTAGGCAACTTCACTACTCGCCGGGTCAGCACAGTGGGACACCGGCTACACCTCAGCATCCGACTCAAGGCCGACACGACCTCTACAATCATCAAGCAACCAGTGTACCAGTCATCTAAGCTTATCATCGAATCGACTGAACACCACAATTCAAACCGGGTCCTAACAGCCCAACCCCGATCCTAGGGCTAAGTCCGAGCTTCCAGCCTCGGGACGGCGACCCAAAGATCACCCACGCCCTAACCAATGCAACTAATGCATAAGGCAACGATGCATGCTATGACATATACAGATAAGAAGCAAAGCATGCAACAGTATGTCAAGCATCATATAAGTCTACTGGATCGCTGCAGCGGTACTTCCAACCGCTGCCAACCGATCCGCAGCGGGTCCCGGCATTAGGACGGTACCGCGACCGTCAACCGCGGACTTCTGCAACGGGAAGCAACCCCGAAAACGATGATGAACAGTAAACAATATAATATTATATTCCAAAATATAATATTATATTCAAACACCCAAAACCTCTACTTTGGTGCTAATTGATCCCGTCGATCCGACGTCCAAACGACGTCGGATTCAAGATCCAACTTAGCCATCAGTAGGTGTATATACCAGGATCAACATATCCAAAATTCATAATCATCCAACGGTTGGATTAACGAGAAAACATTAATCAAAACCGCCAAACATAGACCATTAAAACACCATCAGCTAGCCTTGGGATCGATCCGAACAAATGGGATCGATCCGAAAGCTTCTTACCAGCTTACCAGTTAATTGCTGCAACGCATCCCTTCAGAAAATAATTCATAACAAATGGTAGAAAAATCGGAAAAATAGAAATAAGATGGAATGGAAAGCTAACGAAGAGATCTACAACTCTTATGTTTATCACAGACCAAGATCATGTATGTGCCGGCCGAAAAACTCGCCGCAAGCCGGCTGTTCTTTAAGAACAGCAGAAAACATAGAAACCGAGCTTAATCATGCATAAAACCTACTCAAATCTCAACTGATTAACATGAAACTTAAATCAGTAATTCTAACAGGTATAAGGAATCCAACAAATCAAGGATCAACAAGATCCAACGGCTAGATCTCAAGAAAACCCGAAATAAACATGAGTAGGTATAACCCTACCTAGCAGCACTTTCCTCGGCTGATTACCCCGCGATTTGATCACCATCAAGCTTCCAAACCACTTCAGGGATCTTCCTCTCGTTGTCACGAATCTAACGAGCCTTAGAACGCCGAAAAAGATGGTCGGAGGAGGGAGATCGGAGGTGATGAAGGTTGGCTGCCGGAAACAGGGAAGAAACAGAGCTTCGGGAGAGAAAGAAAGAGGGAAGAAGAAAGGAGGAGAAGGAAGAAGGGAAGAAAAGAAAAGGAGGGGAAAGGGGGAGGGGAAAGCCGGGGGAAGGAGGAAAAAGTGAGGGGAGGGGAGGGGAGGGAAAGTCCTCCCCCTCTGACAGAGGAGAGCGACGGCCAACGGCCGTCCTCGCGAAAGAGAAGGAAACCACCGACTAGCTGCAGTGTCTGGATCGATCCAACACCATGCTGGATCGATCCAAGACAAGGATAGATCGATCCAACACTAGTTGGGATCGATCCACAGGTTCAAAAACCCCCTGACTCGCTCACGTGTCCGATCGATCGCTCCTACGAGCGACCGATCGCTCGAGGGCCGCCAGCAGCCCAAAGACGGGCTGTTGCGCGCCTGAGCTGGGATCTTCCGATCCCGGGTCCACCTAGCCATTCTTAACAAACACTAACACATACAAGGCCAGTGTGTGCACACGTGGGTGTGAAACAAACCAACAAGGCGCAATTTACCAAATTGCCCTTGTGATCTATAACGAGCCACAGGGATAGAGGGGCAGGTCCTCACACGAGATCCCCAAGGTTGAGGTGGTTGAGCTTGATAAGGTGATTGGGAAAAATAAGCTTGGGGAGGCCGATATGACGGTTGGAATGGAGGAGCTTGGCCCTGAGAATTAGAAGGATATGTCGATTGGAATTTTGGAGGATAATTTGAGGCTTGAGTGCTCATAGAGGGCGGCCTTGGGTTGAAAGAATTTGGTTGTTCGTTGGGTGTCCTCCAAAAAAAATTTGGATGGTCTCGCAAACCAGAATTGTAAGTGTTAGAGTACGGATCATAAACCAGCTTGGATTGTCCATAAATTGCATTGACATGTTCTTGCACTAGCTCAGGATAATGGCCTGTCAAATGGCAATCAGTTACATCATGGTCGGGATTGGAGCACAAGAAAAAAAAGTTCCCCCGAAGATGAGGGCAACGAAGAATTAGAGGAAGCAACTTGATTTGTAGTTTGGGTAAGGACTTGATCAAGCTTCCTACTCAAAGCGTCAACTTATTGGGCAAGGCGGGTTGACTCATTAAGCTCAAGAATTCCCCTAGGAGTAGGTTGACTTGAAGACCCTCGATCGTTTCTAGAGGAAGAGGAATGGTGTTGGGAGTTCTCCGCAAGTTTCTCGAAGAGTTTCCAAAAATCATCAAGAGGGTTAGTGATAAAGACCCCTCCACACGCAGCATCAATTGTCAATTGGTACCTCTCCTTAAGACCTTTATAAAAATTTTCTATTATGGCCCATTGGGGAAATTGATGATAGGGACACTTCCTAAGAAGTTCTCTATAGCGATCCCATGCTTCATGGAACGCTTCATCATCGGCTTATCTAAAGCATGCAATCTCTTGCCGAATATCACGAGTCTTGGTAATTGGAAAGAATTTGGCAAGAAATTGAGCTTCTAATTGAGGCCAAGTTGAGATAGATCGAGATTCCAAAGAAGTAAGCCAATATTTGGCTTTACCCATGAGAGTGAAGGGGAACAACTTGAGCCTTCAAGCATCTTCAGTAAAATTATTGACCCTTACCGTAAAACTTATCAAAATAAATTTTTCGATTTGATTGTAAGGGCCCTCATGGAATAATTCAAGAACGGCCGGCAAATATTGTAGAAATTGTGGTTTAATCTCATAATGGGCCGCCTCAATCACTGGGGGTTGGATGCACGAATTTGAGGTGAAAGAATTAGGGATATAGAAGTCCTTCATGACCCTACGACCTTGGTTTTCGGGTTGGTGAAGATTGGTCATGGCTTCAGGATGATCATGAGGATTGGGGTTATCCATGGATGAATGAGGATGATCTAATGGTTTATGCGAGGCAACACGAGAATCCAAAAATGCTTGCAATGTAATATCAAAATCTGAATCCTCATGCACACTCATTCACACATCACTAAGAGCATACAAGGTTGAGAAATACAAACAGTGCACTCTCGGTGATGTGTTGTCGATGATCGCTCCTCCGCCGCTCGGAAGGATGCTTCGTCGTTCCCCCTTTCAATCACAAAAAGATATGGCAGTATTAGCACTGATGGGACGTGAAAAGGGTCGCGGTTTAACGCGCCCGATCAAAATTAGAAATTTATAATCAAACTCCTAACTAACTACCTTTGGGGGTAGCTAGTGGTGAGTCCGAGTCGAATCCACAGGGAATGCGTATGGAAATAATTAAACTACTTACCTCAATCTAAGTATTTCTATAAAGATAATAAAAGAAATGGTTTTGGGTTTTAGGATATGATAGCTAAGAAAGCATGTAAATGATTCAATGGATAGAAAGAGGTCCTAGGGAATCCCAATCCGGATTAGGCTCAACCATAGCTTTCTAATGGATCAAGATGCGCAATCCTATCGAGACACTACAATATCGACTACCTTGTGGCTAACAAAGGTCGTCGCTAACGAATAGCAGGTTAAGGACTATCCGTCGCACTGGGTGTATGCTAAAAAGTCGATGATCGAGGGATTAGCTACGATCATCGCTAACGAGAGGTCGGGTTAGGATCATCTCGTCGCAAGGAATTGGGTTGTATGGAATATGGTAATGGATTGAGGTGGTTCTAGAATCTCGAATCCAAAACACTATAAAAGATAGGATAGATGCTAAGTTAGATGTGTATTGAAGTGGTTCTAGCACAACCAAGTCCCTAACCTAGAGCCAAGACTCTCTTCAACACAAGTGATCATGGTTCTAGCACAACCTACTCATTGGGGAATATTAACGAACACCTATTGGGCACAAGGTTCTAGCTTATGCAAACCAAAGAATCCATCCATCCAACATTAGAATCCCACTACAAAGATATAGAAATGAAGAATAAATTCATACAACTTGTCCCCTAAGGATTACAACATCCAAATCCAAAGGAAACTACAAATAAAAACCTAAAACATCATGGTATTTCACTAGGTAAATAGATTAGCTACTCATCTTCGATGGAGAAGTCATGGAGAAGAGATGGATCCTATTCTTCATCAATCTCCTCCCTCTTGGATGAGAGCTCCCTTCCTTGTCCAAGGGGATTGCCCCTTTCCTTAGCCTCTTCTTGTCCAAAGGAATCCCCCAATAAGAGCCCAAAGTTTGGTATTTATAGCCCTCAAGCTTCTCCCCTTCGGATTACATCTGGGCCCTTCATTTTGCTTAACTGGCACTGAAAGAACGATCTTCTAGGGGTGAAGATCGATCTTTTTATCTCGTAAAACTGGCTGCGCCCGCAGAAGATCGATCTTCTATCGGGAGAAGATCGATCTTTTGAATTACTGCTCTCTGTCATATCTGCTACAGTAAAAAGATCGATCTTTTATACACAGAAGATCGATCTTCTTTTCTGCATATTATCACTTTTGCCATTCAGCACTGCGCATTGGTACCAAAAATGCCATAACTTCATCTAGGAAACTCGGAATCATGAACCGCAAAATTCTCCAGAAACTAGACTTCCAAAGCTTTCCAATCATATATGGCACATTATTTGGTTCTTCTTGAGAAGGTACAGTTTAATCTTTGAAGTTGACCCATGTACCTAAATGTGCTCGAATAGGCTCGTTTAAGCTCCAAAGTTGATCTAACTTCTGTTGAGCACTCTTGTACCTGAAATACCATGAAGATTATTAGAAATACCTTGCTCGAAGACTAATAAAGGTAAATTAAGGGGTTAATTTATATACTTTTCACGTCTCATCACACCCCCCAACTTACACTTTGCTCGTCCTCGAGCAAAGCCAAAAAGAAAGAAACACACAAACAAATAAACAATCAAATCCACTAATTTGTCAAAATACAATGCATTGATTCATATGCAAGCAATTCTCAACTCCGATGCTCAAAGTAGATTTCCATACACGAATTTTATCTCTCAAGTCATGGCCAAGTAAAAAGCAAATGAATAAGAACATAAATGATATATTTCCAAGACTTCAAAGCACTTGACACATTTAAGATCTAATTAAACAATTCCATGTCGTGAAAGGAGCAACCAAGTAATCCGGGTCTTGTAATCATCTAAGTAGGGAGCCAATCAAGATTAATCATCCTTAGCAATTCAAATCAATTGAACATGTGACATGTTTTATTCAACATTAATCATATTTTTTTCTTTTCTTTTCTCTCTTTCTCTTTTTTTTCGAGGAATAGAGCATATGGTTGTGCAATGTCATGATCCCTTAGTCTTTCTACTAGGTCCATGTAACAGGATTTAGGCCAGTGACTCCCAAACCATAAGGTTTGGGGCACTATGTGTAAAGGCACCCCTCAGGTTTAATCTCCCGAACCTAGAAGGCCACGAATCACAACTAATGACCATTATGCTTTTATTCAACTAGCGTGACTGTGCAGTGCCATGATTTCTTAAGCTTTCTACTAGGTCCATGTAGCGAGTGTTGGGTCAATGACTCCCAAGCCATGTGGCTTTAGGGCATTAGGTGTAAAACACCCCACAGACTTAATTACCCAAACCTAGAAGGCTACGAATCAAGGCTAGTCAACGAAAATTTTCTAACACAACTATAAGTCACATCAATCGATCATGAATATGCTCCAGAATCTTAATCTATCAAGGTTCCTACTCAAAATAATCACTTAACCCTTCATACAAGTGCGAGTGTGCAGGTGATTGGGACCACTCAATTAGCCTTACAATGTGCCAAGCCGAATTGAAGTAAAAGAAAAATGTCATTTATCCAATGATTCACAACTTTTTATAAGACATGAAAATCAAGAAAATCCGTGCAATGGTTCTCTAATACAAGCATCTAAGACAAAAATAATTTCACATAGTCATCAATGCAAGTAAATTGACAAATTAAGTGAAGGTACACAGGTTATCGAGCATGCAAATGTACCCCCAACTTAAATGTGGTTGTCCTCAAGCACATATGAAGGGTAAAAGGGAAGAGATAACCTGATGTGCTTCAAAGCATCCACGTGAAGGTATCCTTGGCCAAATGCAAAGAAGATATGAAATATAACCAAGGGTTAGTCCAATAAAAGCAAGAGTACAAATATCATCGTCTTGGCCTAACATCGTACAAAGATCTAAACATATTAAGGCCAAAACTCACGTACCGAATGCATGGAAACACTCATTGGAACCAAGCAAATATGCCGAAAATAAAAACAAAACAATCAAGCATGCAAGAAAGCAATTAAACAATCAAATAAGCATGGAAGTGTTGGGTTGCCTCCCAACAAGCGCTCATTTTACCGTCTTCCGCCCAACGTTATGTTATGTACATCAAAACTAAATTTAGGTGGTCGATGGTTCCATGTAAAGAAGTACATTGATTGAAGAATAGAGAGGACGTGCAAACATGATTTATCAAAGAAGAAAGGAGGGTCCTTGACAAATAATCCATACGAAGGTTTATGCACTAGCCATTCACTAGCCTTCGATCCATGTACTTCATCAAATGGAGCCATCCTTAAGTCAACTTTTGGTGGCCGATAATTCAAGGTGAAATAATACATGAGCCGAAGAGAAATAAAGCTATGCAAACAATCTTCATCAAAGAAAAAGATTAGGTCCTTAGGAAACAAGATGCTCGAAAGACGAGAAGTCTTGCAAGAGTCTTTGATGAAATTACAATCATATTCGGCATAGCTTAAGAAAGATGGAAAAAGAAGGTTTGGCATCTCACAATGTTCAACAAGCATGGATGATGGAAAAGCTTGACACTCAATTTGAGGTCTCCGTAAGGAGATCTCACAAGGAAGGTCAAAAGTATCATACTTAACTAACATAAGCAAATCATCATCCAACTTATCACAAACATGCATAAGATCATCATTACAAACATTCTTAGCAATCTTCCCCTCGCATGCATCACAATCAATGAATGGATAAACATTAGAAACAATATCCTGACAAATAGGAGGTATAAAATCATGCATGCATTCATCATTCTCATCAATGTCAAGATTAACAAAAATCAGAGGCTTCGGCTCATTCACAAAATCAACATATACCGGTAAAACATCATCAATAGTATCATCACGCACCGGCAAAATATCATTCAAACTATCATGAATGAACGAAGCCCCATTAGGAACCTCATAGTTGCATGTATCACTAACATTGGTACGATAAATATTACAAGCATCATCATTAAAATTAGAAGGCACTACCTCACTCACACAACCATCAACCTCATCATAATATGAATCGATCAAGGAAGCTAGTTGTCCAATTTGGACTTCTATATTGGCTAATGATTGTGAGTGGGAATGTATAAGTTGGTTTTGTGCTTCAAATGTCTCTAGAGCTTTAAGGATCCATTCATCTAAAGATGGATCTATTTGTGCTTGTGGTTCAAAGAAAATGGAGGGCTCGTACCAATGTTGGGGTGGTGGGTATTGTGTTTGTCAAAGATAAGGCGATGTAGAGCTAGGTGCAAAATTTTGGTCCGTTATGCTCGAATTTTGTAATTGAACATTAGGTAGATAGTAACCTTGGGGTTGCCAATAAGAGTATGGATGATCACCCAAATCCGCATCATAGGTGTATGAATGCAAATCATATGCCGGGTTTGAGAAACCATATGTATTGTTAACATAAGCGGATGCATAATTAGGTGGTAGCAAATAATCGTTCAATGTGGCACCTGGTGGCATATACTCATCGGCCATGTATAAACAATCACATAAACAAAGACCAAGCCAAAAGGTAGAAATATTTTACAATGAGCCGATCCAAGCACGAGACGTCCGTCGCCAATCTTGATCGTCGAAGTCTTGCCGGAGGCGTCTCCTATCAACTCAAAGATATAGCAATTGTAAGTACAACTCTTTTTTTTTTTTAAAGATATGAAACAAAATTAAAAATTGAAGATATTTATAAGAAACACTAGATTAAGCAAAGCATTTCAATCATTTCCAATAGCACTCCCCGGCAACAGCGCCAAAATCTTGATGGGACGTGGAAAGTGTCGCGGCTTAACGCGTCCAATTAAAATTAGAAATTTATAATCAAACTCCTAACTAACTACCTTTGGGGGTAGCTAGCGGTGAGTCCGAGTCGAATCCACAGGAAATGCGTAAGAAAACAATTAAACTACTAACCTCAATCTAAGTGTCCCTACAAGGATAATGAAAGAGATGGTTTTTGGGTTTTATGATAAGAAAACTAAGAAAGCATGTAAATGATTCAATAGATAGAAAGAGGTCATAGGGAATCCCAATCCGAATTAGGCTCAATCGTAGCTTTCTAATGGATCAAAATGTGCAATCCTATCGAGACACTACAATATCAACTACCTTGTGGCTAACAAAGGTCGTCGCTAACGAATAGCCGGTTAAGGACTATCCGTCGCACTAGGTGTATGCTAGAAAGTCGATGATCGAGGGATTAGCTACGATCATCGCTAACGAGAGGTCGGGTTAGGATCATCTCGTCGCAAGGAATTGGGTTGTATGGAATATGGTAATGGATTGAGGTGGTTTTAGCATATCGAATCCAAAACACTATAAAAGATAGGATAGATGCTAAGTTAGATGTGGATTGGAGCGATTCTAGCACAACCAAGTCCCTAACCTAGAGCCAAGACTCTCTTCAACACAAGTGGTCATGGTTCTAGCACAACCTACTCATTGGGGAATATCAACAAACACCTATTGGGCACAAGGTTCTAGCTTATGCAAACCAAAGAATCCATCCATCCAACATTAGAATCCCACTACAAAGATATAGAAATGAAGAATAAATTCATACAACTTGTCTCATAAGGATTACAACATCCAAATCCAAAGGAAACTACAAATAAAAACCTAAAACGTCATGATATTCCACTAGGTAAATCGATTAGCTACTCATCTTCGATGGAGAAGCCATGGAGAAGAGATGGATCCTGCTCTTCTTCATCAATCTCCTCCCTCTTGGATGAGAGCTCTCTTCCTTGCCCAAGAGGGTTGCCCCTTTCCTTAGCCTCTTCTTGTCCAAAGGGATCCCCCAATAAGAGCCCAAAGTTTGGTATTTATAGCCCTCAAGCTTCTCCCCTTCGGATTACATCTGGGGCCCTTCATTTTGCTTAACTGGCACTGAAAGATCGATCTTTTAGGGGTGAAGATTGATCTTTTTATCTTGTAAAACTGGCTGCCCCCGCAGAAGATCGATCTTCTATAGGGAGAAGATCGATCTTTTGAATTACTGCTCTCTGTCATCTCTGCTACAGTACAAAGATCGATCTTTTATACACAGAATATCGATCTTCTTTTCTGCATATTATCTCTTTTGTCATTCAGCACTGCGCATTGGTACAAAAAATGTCATAACTTCATCTAGGAAACTCGGAATCATGAACCGTAAAATTCTCCAGAAACTAGACTTTCAGAGCTTTCCAATCATATATGACACATTATTTGGTTCTTCTTGAGAAGGTACAGTTTAATCTTTGAAGTTGACCCATGTACCTAAATGTGCTCGAATATGCTCGTTTAAGCTCCAAAGTTGATCTAACTTCTGTTGTGCACTCTTGTACCTGAAATACCATGAAGATTAATAGAAATACCTTGCTCGAAGACTAATAAAGGTAAATTAAGGGGTTAATTTATGTACTTTTCACGTCTCATCAAGCACGATTCTATTTTTGGTCTTTTATATAGTAGGCAAAAGAAAAACAACTAATCGGAAAGAAAACCACACTAAGTAAGCAACTCAAAACTAGTTATCATCCCCGGCAACGGCGCTAAAATTTTGAAAAGACGTGAAAGTGTCGCGGCTTAACGCGCCCGATCAAAATTACAAATTTATAATCAAACTCTTAACTAACTACCTTGAGTGTAGCTAATGGTGAGTCCGAGTTGATCCACTGGAAAGAAATTAGGATTGAAGCAGAATACTGCGCATGGTCATCTACCAAAAAGTTATAGGAAAAGATTTAGATTGGGGTTTTTAACTAGACTAGACCAAAATTAATGCTAAAAGGTGATAAAATATGAAGAAAGATCGAGGGATCGTTAATCAATAACAAGGGTTCTAATAGGTCTTCCTAAGACAAGGGTTCTAATAGGTCTTCCTAAGACAAGGGTGGGCTTCCTCAAATTGAATGGTTAAATCCAATTATCGATAGACGAATGGCTAGTTCCACCTATCGCTCAACGAGGATCGGATTAAGATCCCTCGTAGGCAAGAGCAAACATCTAAGGATCGGTTATCTAACGATGAGTTTCGATCGCCACTAACAAATCCTCTAATTAGGATGGATTCGTCGCGAGAAAGCTAACATGGTATGGATTTAGGTGAGATAGCGACGTGGTTCTAGCACCTCGCTGGCCAAAACCACAAAGATAGGATGGGTGAAAGGTCAGGAATAGATTGGTGGTGGTTCTAGCACCACAATCTAGCCCAATCTTGGATTAGAATCCTTCGCCATGAGAGAATCCATGGTTCTAAAATGAATCCCTCTCACGAGAGGTTCCATCGAAGCCCTAGCATACAAGAGACCTAGATCTAGGGCACGACAAGGCAATCCAAGCATCCAAGAATGAAAACAACACCAAATTCAAATAGAAATTAAATCCAATCCATACAACCATTCAAATGAGTAGCACAAGCCCTAAATCCTAGGATTCCTTAAGAGAAACCCTTACTACATCATAAGAATCCCTAAGCTAAGAGTTTTGTGACTCATCTTGGGGGGTTGATCCATGGAGGGAGGTTGATGACGCTCTCCTTCCATGGATCTCCTCCAAAAAGGCCTTATTCTAAATTGGGTAAGAAGAGTTTAAAAGAGGAAAGGCTGGGAAAAAGTCCAAGAGAGGATCCTCAAAATTCCCCCAAAGGTGCCTATTATAGCCTACAAGCATCCCCCACTCGGATTAGATCTGGGCCGTTGATTTTGCTCAGCTGACACATAAAGATCGATCTTTATAGGGTAGAAGATCGATCTTTCTCTTCCGTATGCTTGCTGCTCCCGTGGAAGATTGATCTTCCTATAGATAAATATCGATCTGTGTTCTTGACTGGTGGTTGCGTCCCGATGAAGATCGATCTTCCTATGCTGTGAAGATCGATCCTATGCGCTTCATGTGCTCTTCAGCTCCATAAGGTGATCGATCTTCTCGTTGAAGAGGATCGATCTTCTGAATTGTTACGCTCTGTCATTTCTTTTGCACGTAAAAGATCGATCATCACCTAGAGGAAGATCGATCCTTTCAAAACTTTCGCTCTGTCCCTGAAAATGCACATAGATGATCGATCTTCTCAATCGGAAATGATCGATCTTTGTTGTTTAGCCTGGATTTCGTCTTGATGTCTTTAAAGGATCAATCTTCTCCAATAGAAGATCGATCTTCTTTGTACTGAACTTACCCAAATGCATTCGATTTAGCTCCAAACTTGATCTAATCCTCTTTGAGGGCTCTTGTACCTATAATGGGGTAATGGTAGTCAGTAAGGCATTGCTCGGAGACTAACAAGTCCAAATTGAAAGGGTGATTTGTGCACTTTTCACGTCTTATCAGTGCCTCAACACCTAGTGCATTTAGGTCATTTGACCGGGGAGCCACTTGCCCAAATCCCGTTACATGGGCCTATTAGAAAGCCTAAGGGATCATGGCATTGCACGACCACTGGTTGATTCATTCAAAAAAAAGAAAAAAAAAAGAAAAAAAATTGCTTGAAATAAAACTTGTCATTTGTTCAACCGGTGTAAAGTGTTAAGGATACTTAATTTTCATTGGAACCTACTTGAATGACTATGAGACCCCGAGTATTTGAGTAACAACTTTCGCTACACGGATTACATAGATGAGTGTTAATCATGGTCAAGTGCTTTGAAGTGTTTGAATTATGCTATTGATGGAGTTATTCGCTTGCATTTTACTTGTGCTATGATTTGATAGATGGAGTTTTGCATTTTAATCTATGTGTGCATATGGACGAATCTTGACTGCATAGGAACCAAAGCTATTTGAGACATGACTAATTGTGGGTCGGGTGATTGTGGTTGGATAGTTTTTATTTCCTTTTGCCTTTCCCTTCGTTTTACTTCTCTTTTGTTTTGCTCGAAGACTAGCAAAAATCAAATTGGGGGGTGTGATAATACGTGAAAAGTGCATAAATCACCCTTTCAATTTGGCCTTGTTAGTCTCCGAGCAAGGCCTTACAGACTACCATTACCCCATTACAGGTACAAGAGCCCTCAAAGAGGATTGGATCAAGTATAGAGCTAAAACAAACACATTTGGGCAAGTTCAGTACAAAGAAGATCGATCTTCTTTTGAAGAAGATCGATCCTTTAAAGACATCAAGAAGAAATCTAGGCTGAACAACAAAGATCGATCTTTCCATCATGAAAAGATCGATGTTCCCATCATGAAAAGATCGATCATCTATGTGCACCCTCAGTGACAGAGCGTAAGGCTTGAAAAGATCGATCTTCCTCTAGGAGATGATCGGTCTTTTACATGCAAAAGAGATGACAGAGCGCAACAATTCAGGCGATCGATCTTCTTCTATGAGAAGATTGATCACCTTATAGAGCTGAAGAGCACGTCAAGCGCAAAAGATCGATCATCACATAATAGGAAGATCGATCTTCATCGGGGCGCATCCACCATTCAAGAACAAAGATCGATCTTCATCTATAGGAAGATCGATCTTCTACGGGAGCAGCAAGCACACGGAAGAGAAAGATCGATCTTCTCCCATATAAAGATCGATCTTTATGTGCTAGCCGAGCAAAATCAACGGCCCAGATCTAATCCGAGTGGGGAATGCTCATAGGCTATAAATAGGCCCCTTTGGGGGAATTTTGGGGATCCTCTCTTGTACTCTTTCTCAGCCTTTCCTCTTTTAAACTCTTTTTACCCAATTTAGAATAAGATCTTTTTGGAGTAGATCCATGGGAGGAGATGTCGCGCCCCGGCCCAGGAAACCCACCCGGACCGGGACACGAGGGGGAAGAACCTACATCTACTGCAACCAACCGGCGGAAACAGATACAAGAACAAACAAAGGACAACAGTAATCTAACCATTACTGAACCAAAACTGTATTTACAACATTATTTACATAAAAGAGGGTTATACAAAAAAGATTTACATCATCGGAGGTATCCGCAGAAGCACAGACAAAGTCGTCCTGGCCCTCAAACATGGTCAGCTGGCGACGCGCTGCCACAGGACGAACACCGGGGGCCCACAGGAGGTGCACTGGTACCTGTACCTACAAACACCGCGGTCCGGGTAGGAATGAGCAAAGGCTCAGTAGGGTTCTACTCTACGACACACACAAGGAAAGGCGACTCCAACCGTACTAACTCTGTGCAAAGTAGTAAGGCTTGCCAAGGACCCCTAGGGTTCCATCTGTAGTCACCCAAACGAACTGGGCCCACACTGGTCGCCACTGCGGGCAGGAACAGACACTGCCTGGGCTAGACTTACTCCGATGGCCCCTGGGCTGGGCACACTCCGACGACCCCTGGGCTGGGCTCACTCCGACGGCCCCTAAACTCCAAATCATAAATCCCTTCGATACCCCCAGGGTTCCTGTCCATAGTATGTCCCTCCGATGGCCACTGTCCAGTGGTTGGGCTTTCTCCGATAATCCCAGATACAGGGTGGACAAATGACAATACTAGTAGGACACCCATACCGGGGTAACGACAGTCAACACTTAGCTATTGATACTGGGGTACTAGGGACAACCCCAAACCCACGCCTTAGCCTAACATGCCTCTAATGTCGCGCCCCGACCCGCGGACGCTAAACCGGGCCGAGACACGAGGGGGAAAACCTACAACTACTAGCCTCAACTGGCGGAAACAATTGAAACTAACACACAGCTGGCGGAAACAGCTGACAACAGGCACAAGGCAGAAGCAAACTTAACAACATCTATTACAAAACAGATATAACAGAGTTACACAAGGGTTCTAGTACAACAAGTTTACAAGGGATCAACAACAGTCCCCAAAAAGAGCTACAACACCCACCGGGGTCTCCGCAAAGGCACAAACAAAACCATCCTGACCCTCAGACATGGCCAGGAGCCGGCGCGCTGCCACGAGACGACCGAGGGGGAAGCACCGGAGAGGAGCTGGGACCCGCACCTGCAAACAACACAGTCCAGGTAGGAATGAGCAATAGCTCAGCAGGGTCCTACTCTACCACTTTCGCTAGGAAGGCAACACCAAACGAACCAACCCTGAACCCAAGTACTGAGGCTTGCCAAGGATCCCATAAATCCCGTCAATAACCCGAAGGGCTCCTGTCCCAAGTACGCCCCTCCGACAACCACTGCTCAGGGGTGGGCAACTCCGACAATCCCTGACACAGGGTGGACATGACGCTACTAGTAGGACACCCTTCTCCAAGCGGGATCTCCACACTTGGCGGAACGACCGAGGTTAAGACTATCATCTCTCAGTACTCCAAGCAACAGAGCCCACACGACCCCTAACTCCCGACCAAAGATTAAGTCTAACCAGGGAGTCCATCGATCCCATCGATGTCTCTCCCTCCCCCCAGGGTTCCTGTCCAACGTACGTCCCTCCGACAGTCCCTGACACAGGGTGGACCAGACGATACCTGTAGGACACCCTCACCCATACTGGACACCAGCATGGGGATAGAAGTCGGGGTAACGGCCTCAACCACTTAGCCTTTGATCACCGAAGTCCACGGGTCAACCCCACCCAGTCTAACCTAGCATTTCTAATGCACAGGAAACAGGGCAGGATATGAGTAGGGAAAGCAGTAACAAACAACACAACAAAGGCACACCTTCGGCCCATTTAGTCTAAGCACTCCCGAGGATCATGACTTCCTCGGTTCACCACAAAGCGGTAAAAGGCATACCGTCAACCCATTTATACTACACATCCCGAGAGGCATCACCCTCTCGGTTCCACCACAAAGCGATAAGCATTCAAGCATGATGAGTAACAAGATAAGCCCCAAGGGCAGAACCGTCAAAACCACTTACATGCGAAGCCCTGCGGGCAAGACAGCATTTAAAACCATAAAAGTCCTCCCTGCATCAAAGGAGATCGATCTCATGTATCAATGAGATCGATCTGCCTCGAGGCGATAGGCACCCGTCCTGGTCACCCCGACGGGATCGATCTCCACCCATATGGAGATCGATCTCGTAGGTGACGTAGGACGCACTGACGTCAGCCGCCAAGAGATCGATCTCCCTCCCAGGGAGATCACTCTCGCTCGGGCGGGCTGGGCCACCCTGACCGAGATCGATCTCATCCCATGAGATCGATCTGGATTGGGTTCACCGGCGGCCGGACGGCGAAGAATACCGCCGGAAACCTCAACCACACCTCACCAAACTAGGTGGGCTGGTAGATCCAAGTGCCACGAAGCTACTCAAGGCTTCAAAACCGGAAAACATCAACTACACAAGGAGATCCATCGAAATCAAAACCGGATTTCAAACCCTCATAGCAAGCCGGAGTTTTGAGTAAGAACCCTACCTCCTCAGAGCTGCTTCAATCCACGAAGCCTAGCCTAGGATCTTCCTCACGCCGTCACGGTTCCAACGAGCCTTCAAGCTCCGAGAACGGTGGCCGGAGGAGGGAGAACGGTGGCCGGAGGAGGGAGAACGGAGGAGGAAAGGGGGCTGCCGGAACAGGGGAAGAAAAACAGAACCGGGAGGAAGAAGAGGGAAGAAGGGGAAGAAAGGAAGGAGGAGGGGAAGGGATAAGGCCGGGGAAAGCCGGCGAAGGCGGGGGAAAGGCGAAGGAGGGGAGCAAAAGTCTCCCCTCCCCTGACAGGGGAAGCGACGGCCATTGCCGTGGCCGTCCTTCGAACGCCACCGCCAACGACTTCCAGGCACAGAGAGATCGATCTCTATGCCATGCAGATCGATCTCCCTTACCCAGAACGGCAACCTTGGGCTGAGACTCAGGCCCAAGCCCAGAACTTCTGGTCCCGGGTCCACCTAACCTTTCTAAGCAAACACAAGCACCAAACAAGGTCTGTATGTGCACACCCAGTGTGAAACGACCGCCAAGGCACAATTTCCCAAATTGCCCTTGGGTCAACAACAAGCCAAAGGAAAAAAAAAAGAGGGGCGGGTCCTCACATCTAATGCACAGGAAAGCAAGACAATAATAAAACAATAGGATAAACAGGCAGATAATTAAGCAGTAAAGCAGATAAGTAAAACAGTAAAGCATGCAACAAACAAGACAGTATAAGCAAGCAAATAATATAACAATATAAACAAACATCAGTTATCGTAATATCACTAACATGCCATTCCCTGTTGCCCTCAAATACTGTTCCTGGGAAACCCTGGATCGATCCGAATGTACCCATGGATCGATCCGACAGCCCTCAATGAACAGACCATCTTGGTGTAACCTGGATCGATCCAACATACCCATGGATCGATCCTACCTGAAGTCGGATCGATCCAACTTGCATGGATCGATCCCGCTAAGCAGTCCGATCGATCGGATTCGCAGTCCGATCGATCCCAACACAGATAATTAACAATATAAACAGGCAACAATCAAGGGCACACCTTCGGCCCATTTGTACTAAACATTCCCCAAAAACCGCTAATGAACAGTAGAAAAATATAATATAATATTCCCGCATATAATATTATATTCCAAACATCAAATATTCTCTACATGGCAGCTGTTTTATCCGTCGATCCGACGTCCAACCGACGTCGGATTTGAGATCTAAGCTAGCTTCCAGTAGATCTATATGCATGGATCAACATATCCAAAATCCAGATTCATCCAACGGTTAGATTAACGGGAAAACGATAATCAAAACCACTAATTAAACTAACTTACCAGTTAATTACTACAACGCAGCCCTTCAGCAATCAATTCATAACAATTAGTAGGAAAATCGGACAAATTCGAAATAAGATGGAATGGAGAGCTAACTCAGAGATCTACAACTCTTATATTCAACAAAATCCAAGATCATGCTCGTACAAACCGAAAATCTCGCCGCAAGCCGGCTGTTCTTCATGAACAGCAGAAAACCGGAAATTCCGTGATTAATCATGCATAAATCCTACTCAAAACTCATCCAAAGATCATGAAGCTTAAAACAAAAACTCTACTAGGAAATATGCATCTAAATACATGAAGATCAACAGATCCAACGGTTGGATTAAGAGAATCCCATTAAAGAGTGCAAGTAGGTAGAACACGTACCGAAGCCGCTAATCCTTGGATGATCCCCGCTAAACAGCTGCTAACCAAGCTACTAAACCACGTCAAAGATCGTCCTCACGTCGCCACGATTCCAACGAGCCTTCGAGCTCCCAAAATGGTGGCCGGAGGAAGGAGAACGGCGACGAAGGAGAAGCTGCCGGAAGAAAACAGAGGAAGCTCTGTTTGCGGGAAGAAGAAGCAGCCAAGGAGAAGAAGAGAAGAGAAGAGAAGAGAAGGGAAGGGAAGGGAAGGGAAGTCCGGGGGAAAGCCGGGAATGCCGGGGAAAAGGGGAAGAGGCCATCCCCTCGCTGACAAAGGGAGTGACGGCCACGACGGCCGTCCTCGCGGAGGAAAACAGGACCGACTCACTCATGAGTCCGATCGATCGCTCCTATGAGCAATCGATCGTTCAAGGGCCGCCAGCTGCCCAAAAGCAAGCTTCTGCGCGCCCGAGCTGGGATCTTCCGATCCCGGGTTCACCTAGCCATTCTATTCAAACACATACACCAAAACAAGGCATGTGTGTGCACACGGGTGTGAAACAAACCAACAATGTGCAATTTACCAATTTGCCCTTGCGGTCAAGAACGAGCCACAGGAATAGAGGGACGGGTCCTCACAGGAGAGCTTCATCAACCTCCATCTATGGATCAAACCACCAAGATGAGTCACTAAACTCTTAGCTTAGGTATTCTTAGGATGTAATAAGGGTTTCTATTAGGGAGTCTTAGGACTTAAGGCTTGTACTACTTATTTGAATGGTTGTATGGATTGGATTTAATTTCTATATGAATTTGCTGTTGTTTTCATTCTTGGATGCTTGGATTGCCCTATTGTGCCCTAGATCTAGGTCTCTTGTATGCTAGGGCTTGAATGGAACCTCTCGTGAGAGGGATTGATGCTAGAACCATGGATTCTCTCACGGCGAAGAATTCTAATCCAAGATTGGACTAGATTGTGGTGCTAGAACCACTACCAATCTATTCCTAACCCTCCACCCATCCTATCCTTGTAGTTTTGGCCATCGACGTGTTAGAACCACCTCGCTATCACACCTAGATCCATACCATGTTAGCTCTCTCGCGACAAATCCCTCCTAATTAGAGGATTTGTTAGCGGCGATCGCAACTCATAGTTTGATCGCTGATCCTTAAACGATTGCTCTTGCCTATGAGGGATCTTAACCCGATCCTCATCGAGCGATAGGTGGAACTAGTCATTCGCCTATCGACAATTGGGTTTAACCATTCAAATTGGGTGGCATGTCCTTATCTTAGAAAGACCTATTAGAGCCCTTGTTATTAATTAAGGATCCCTCGGCCATTCTTCATATTTATCACCTCTTAGCATTAATTTTGGTTTAGTCTAGTTAAAAACCCAAATCTAAATCTTTTCCTCCAACTTCTTGGTATACGACTATGCTTAGTATCCCACTTCAATCCTAGTTTCTTCCCTGTGGATCGACTCGGACTCACCACTAGCTACCCCAAAGGTAGTTAGTTAGGAGTCTGATTATAAATTTCTAATTTTGATCAGGCGCGTTAAGCCGCGCCACTTTTCACGTCTCATCAATCGTCTAGACGATCGATCTGGCTTGACGTCAACACCGTTGTGACGTGTCTGGATAAGAATACTGAACCGACGTTAGACGATCGATCGGTCAGTGGGCCGATCGATCGATGACGTGGATGATGGATCGACATGTGGGGGGATCGATCGGTCGAGAGCTTATAAGAACCCGCGGACCGCCTCTGTTTTTCTTTTTTCTTTTTCCCTCTTCTTCTCTCCTCTGATCCGTGGATTGGGACCATTGCAGTCGCTTGGGAAGCTTGCCAGGAAGTAGGGGAGCTGATCTAGATCTCATCTACACGGTTTAATTGAGAATTAAATGTGGATTTAACTTAGTAAGGTCGAATTCATCATTTAGCTTGTTTTTTTTGTTCTTTAGTGATTAGTTGATTGTTTCTTCAAATAAAATATGCTAGATTATGCGTTTGGGTTTACTAACACCTTATAAGAGTTTGGTAGGTTTTGACTTTGAATTGATATGGATTTAAGCAAGTATTCCTTCTGGTATTTTCGGATTTTCTGGGTTAATTATAACAATGGTGTTCTAATGTGATTTATGAGCCGTACATGAGTGATCTCAGTTTGTCTTCTACACGAAAGTTGTAGATCTCTGAGTTAGCTTTCATTTCCAACTGGTTTCATAATTTTTGGATCTATATATGATTTTTGGTGGATTAAATGGATTGTCTTTGCTGAAACAGGACAATTAGCTTAATTTGAGAAATTAAGATGGTTTTTAGTTATTTAATTGAGTTGATTTTTGGATGGGATGATCTCAGGGATATTTAGGTGTGAGCTGCAAAGTTTGGTTTCAATTAGTTTTTTTCAATAGGATTTTGATTAGTTTATCAAATATTGATTTTTATCGAAATTACAGGTTTTGATCTATTTTTGTTTATTCGATCGATCCAAATCTTGGATATGCGATTCGGGAATGTCATCGAGTGGGCATACCAAGTTTTATATCGATCGCACGGCTAGATTGAAAGATTATTTGGATGTGTTATTTTATCTATGTGAGCCCGTGTGTGGCTTGTGGTTGAATCATGGGAGTTGCACCTCCCCTGGGTTGTGCTGAATAAATGGGCCTTAAGTATGCCCTCAGCTTTAATTAAAATATTATTATATTGATGTCTTGGTTGTTTGATCGTTTAGCCGGGGTTGTATCCCGTTTGTAGGCCTGAGTGCCTATTTATCTGCTTTATCTAAACCCTTGCTAAGTGCACCCTTGGCAAGCTGTGTGTTGCGCCTAGTCCTGTATAATACTTGGTATATTGTTGCATGTCTGAACTCTTATATGTGCGTATGATCATACATAAATTGTTTGCACTAGTTGCATTTCTGGGCTAGGCGTGGGCGATGGGGCAATCGCCGATCCGGGGGCTCGGGCAGCTTGGATCTAGCCTTATGACCGAGGCTAGGTAGCAATGTTTAGGATTTAATCTGTTGTAATAATCTGATGATTTGAGGTTTAGTCTTGTATCATAAAATTTTGAATCATTTTGACTCCAGATCAATTGTTAATTTAGATGTCTTATTTTATTATAAATGCGCCAGTGATGATTAAATAGAGTAAGAACCCTCACACCCCGGTCTGGATTGGTTTTTAAGTGACGGGGTGTGACACGAGGCGTCCATTTTTAATTGATCTGATTGACAGTTAGTTTTGTAGTAGGTGGAGAGGTGAGGGTTGTATCCCAAATTTATTTTGTACTCTACATTAAGTCTCAATTTGTGTATTTGATGCTTTGTATATGTTCAAAATTTTGAAGAGTTTGTATATTGTAGTCTCATGGTTTGATTATGTTGTAATCGGAATATTATACACTCATATGTACATGAAATGTGTAAATGACTATAATGGGGCGATGGCGTCCCTAGAATTATGATTTCTGTTGTAAATATTGGATGAAATATCATAGGATGTGTGGTTTATATTAATTGACAGGTTGTAAATTGTGATTTCACGTGTCCATGTCCAAGTGTCATGCCGAAATTTTCAATAATTTTTAGAATAATTTGGGTTTAATTGGGGCGGGGCGTGACATAACCAAATACCTGGGTTGGGTTGCTCGGTTCAATATCAGCCGATGCACTGCATCATGTAATGCTTCAGTTGATGCAAGTAACCAAAGAGCTAAAAACCTCACTAGCTTCTGTGAATACTAATGAAAATCAATTCCAGAGCTAATTTGGGGAAAAGCTTATCACGAAGAGCTAATGCCCTCTTAATCATTACACACCGTTAGAGGCATACTGTTGAGCGAACATTTATCCTTGTGGAACAATAATGATATAGTAATTATGTGGTCTGATGACTATGGTGCACTCTTACTATAAGTGGCTATGCTTCTTTCTTACTCTCTTAATCAGCACCAAATCTGTCACTTGAATACTACTTGATGCTATTATCAAAAGATCATGGAAACATAAACTAGTGCTTAATAATAAGCACCCGTAAAACCTATGAGCAACACCCCAAATATAAGCATGGAATCCAATGAGTTGCAATTAATCAAACATGCATTCTATTAGGTCGGTCTGTCTGTCTCTATGCACATCTATTGCTACACCTAATGACCACCCTAAAGAGGGCATCTTAGTTTGAATCCTGTGATTAGTCTCCACCATAGGGCCCTACCTCTGATCAATGAGCCACAGTGATGGAGACTGTACAGTATACTCTTACTTTTTTTCCCTTATGAAGCATTGCAAGACCTGGGCGTGTATCCCAGGCAAATAATTATTTGCTTAACTTAGTGTTTGTTTTGTGTGGTGTGTGAGTCTCAATTGCAGCTCAGCTCCTGACAGCCCAACCACATGCCTGTGCTGCCAACACTGCCAGGTGGGCTCTACATACTATTTACTCCCCTACTTAGATGCTTGTTAGATTGTTGTCAATGCTTTGCTGTACACTGAACCATAAATTTCCCACTAAAAGGCTCCAATAATCTCATCAACTGTCCCAAAAGTTTTAAACAATTCAAGAAGAGTGATTTGAATCACTTTTAGCGTGTTGGTAAGATGGTAAAAGGGATTGACAGGTGGTTGGCAACTTAAATGGTTTGCAGGGACTGCAGGGTTTCTATGCATTAGCAGGCAATGGGAGGGTGCGGCCCCCGTTCACATGCGGTTTGCCTGAAACATGAGCTCATGGGTGATAAAAATGGAACATTACTTTGAACAACCAATATGACAATCTTGGGTTGATGGCAAAGAACAAGGGTTGTAGGCAGTATCATTGCTCTTTGGCAAGCTCTTCCAGCTGAAGTCATCTCCTACAAGGGACATGGCCCTTTAATTAACTTCAGTTTGGCCATATGTTTTTCTTAGAAAGGACTAGGACACTATGATTGAAAGGAGTATGGAATAGATTAGAATAATGTTTGAGAGAGAACCATATTTTCTTGTTCAAAGGTTCTCTCTCTCTCTCTCTCTCTCTCTCTCTCTCTCTCTCTCTCTATCTACATATATATATAATACTTAATTATTAATGGGTCTTTTTTCCTTGTTTTGATACAATGTCTTGGTCAATGCTCCACAACCTTCATACACTAAAAAAATAAAATCAAAGTCAAAGTCACATGCCACATTATTTGAAGAAAAAACTTTTAGCCAACCTTATTTTTGCACTTAAAAAAAAAAATTCAAAGCCATGTGAGAAATTCTTGAGGATCCAATAGAAATTGCTGCATAATTATAACAAACCATCAGATGAACAAGGAAGCACTAAAATCATTATGCTACTGAACAACAAGGGTATTATACATCACACTAATTAACTCCTCAGAAGTATACTTCTAATAAGTGCAATATAAGAGCCTTAACATGAAACTAATCAGACCAAAAAAAAGGAAAAGAAAATAAAGAGTGACATCAAACACTGTTTCCAGACTGAAATCTAATCCTTTGATGAACTCCGCACAGGAACATGATCACCTCTCCTAAACAAGAAAAATTAGATTCACCAAAACAAATCAATTAAAGGGCATCCCCTCAACTGCATAGAAAAGCCCATGAACCCCTCGGATCAGCAATGAGCATCCTAGAGAGAGAAACAGATAGAGAGAGGAGGAGGTAGAAGAAGGGGAAGCCCAAGACAGTAACACAACAAGGAAAGATGAAAGACAAAGATGATCAGATGCTAATGCTTCCTACCATGTAAGAAGAACCCACCTCTAGAATCAGCAATGCCAGTACTGGAGAAACATTGTAGAGAGAGAGAAATGAACAGTTAAAGAGCAGTAGTCACTCAAGCTCAAGAGATGAGGTCTTCTTTGCCAGGTTATGCTTGTTGTTGTGCATCCAAACCTTGAGGACTCTCCTCTTAACACCAATCTCCTGGCAGAACTGCTGCACCACGCTCTCCTCCTGCTTCTGGAGCCGCCACCCGACCTTCTCGGCGAAGCTCAGCATCTTCTCCTTCTGCTCCGGCGTGAACTTGGTCCTGAACCTCTTCTTCACCATGAGAGGCCTCGCCATCATTCGACCACCACCGCCGACACCATCCATCTCGTCCGACTCCGACGTCGGAAGGGCGCCCAGAGGCATTATCATGTGGTGCGGTGATGGCCGGGAGATGAGACTGTTGCCCGCCGGATTATACCCATACCCGTCGGAGCTCGAGATGAGGAGACCTTTCTGGCCGATGACTCTCCTTCCCTTGAGGAGGTGGTGGTGGCACTCGCAGGAGGACGACTCCCCTTCCATCTCCTTCCGGTGGAAGTTCCGGTGGCAGCCGCAGGCGGAGCACTTGAGGGCTTCCAGGGTGCCCTCCTCCCCGCTCGGCATGAACTCCCCGCAGCCGTCGGTAGCATTGCCGCCGATGGCGGCTGCGTGGTTCTTGAGGCACTCCTTGTACTTCACCACCACCCCTTTCTTGCTGTTGTAAGAAGGGAGTGGGTGAGGGTGGTGGTGGCCGTCCTCCGAAGTGGTGGTGGCGGAGATGGGGAGAGGTCCATTGGAGGAGGGTGGTGGTGGCAGAGGAGGAGGAGGATTGTCGA
Source organism: Narthecium ossifragum (assembly GCA_963920575.1). NCBI lineage: Eukaryota > Viridiplantae > Streptophyta > Magnoliopsida > Dioscoreales > Nartheciaceae > Narthecium > Narthecium ossifragum. The sequence goes on from OY986969.1 coordinate 20,218,454, forward strand.
CATGGATGATGCTGCCATGGCTGCTGTGGGCACCAACATAGGTGCTGCTTATTGGGATTGGGATTGGGATCTCACCATCATGCCCAGAAGAAAGATCCATGCTTTCTCCCTCCTCTATACTTGTGCTAATCCTTTCTTTATGTTTCTCTATCTTTTTCTAAGTTTCTCTCTCTTCTCTTCTCTTCTCTTCTCTTCTCTTCTCTTCTCTTCTCTTCTACCAAAAGGAAAAGGAAGGGCAACTGCTAAGAATGGAAAAATTCTCAGCTTTGGGTTCTAGACCTCAAGAATTGGATCAAGTTAAGATTAAGATTCATCAACACCCAAAGAAGAAGAAGAATAGGAACAAGGATGGCAGCTTGGAATTGGAAGATAAACTCAAGTGGTACTTGTCTTGCTGAAGGATTTCCAAACAAAACACACAGGTAAGCAGTTCCTTGTGTTCTTGTTTGGGGAGGCTACAAGTCCTAAAGGAGACAAACCAAACAGTAGTGCCTAAAGACCTCCCTACTGCACTTTAAATGCCCATTGCATTCTCCCAAAGTAAACACGCAAGAGACACAGGAAGGAAACAAGCAGAATGTTGTCTTTAGACAATGTAGAATGCTGATGAAGACAGTGGTGAGGAGATTACTAGAGCTCAGGAGATGACCAACTTCAAAATATATGCTGCACTAAAGTCCTCAATTTTCAGTAGGAACTATACACAAAGGAGTTGAAGAGGTTGAGAAAGAGATAACAGAGATGAAGAGGAGATTTGATTGAGGGGTGGTGAGACTGAGGCACTAAACAAGAGGCTTATAAGTTGTAGCAGCAGCTTGAGGGGGGCGCAAAGGTGTGTGTGAGGGGGAGAGAGAGAGAGAGAAACTTAGAGAGAGAAAAGGAGGGTTTTTCAGTACTGTAAAAAGAGGGGAGCAGAGAGGAGTTTTAGGGGGGTGTGATACAAAAAAAAAAAAAAAAATGAAAGTGTTGGGTGTTTGCTTTGCTTTGCTTTGCTTGCACTATCAGGCATCAAGCTTACACCATGGATGGAGAGAGATGAGAGAAAGAGAGGTCAGAGTTGTCAGAAGAAGGAGAAGAGAGAGAAGCACATGAAGGAGGGAGAAAGAGGGCTGGACCCCACACAGAATTTTGAAAAGAAGTAAAAATAGAGATGCAGATGCTACCAAACCAAAATACCCTCATAAAAGAGATGAAATGACTGAGTCTTATGTCACACTTTGAACAAGAACAAAACCATAATGAGATCTCTAGGTTTAACTAACTTAACTGCCATGAAAGCTTGCTTTGTGACCTAAAACAGTGTCCTATCATGGCTTCAGCTCTACGAACAGAGATTGCTCGTGAAGGCGAAGGACATCATCATGTGTGTGATTTTAAGAGTAGTAGGTTTGGATTCACAGCTTACTTGTGAAGAGTTTGATATCATCTTCTCGCATGCCCTTAATTAATTAACTCTTTGGTGACCATGCTGTCCTTGTTATTGTGTTCCATCCAAGACATGCATCATCTATGAGTGGCCCTAACCCTAGGGTTCTTGAAGGCTATGTGGACTTCACAAGAAGTTGGATAAGTGGTGCAGTGGAACTTTCAAATGAGCAATGAGTTTGAGGGTTGAGACATCAAAGGAGCTGCATGAAATGCTATTCATATCAGTTCTTAGTTTTTGTTTGTGGATGTTTCTAAAATTAATAATCTCAGCTTATTCTTAAACATCTAATGATTGTTTGCATCAGTTTGGTAGATGAACAAAGACTCAACCATAATAAATAAAAAAAAAGGAAAAGAAATAGAATAGCTTTTTGGTGTCTTATTTTCATTCTTTTTCTATGGATCGAGGGCATCTTGATAATTGAAGAACAAGCATTGTTGAGATTCTGGAATATCTCTGAAGATAGCTAGAAGAGGACATGAACATCATCAGCAGTTTGTGTTTTTTTTGTTGCATTTACTTTCGACTTTTCGACAAAATCAATATGTGTTCCTCTTTTGAGTCCTATCTTTTACATCAATGTCGCTTTATTCTTCATTATCTTCTCCTTTATTCCATTTAACCTCATTTAAAGATCCTTTGGCTCAGATTTTTTTGGTCTACTCAACTTGAGTTTTTCGATCCCCATCTTTCCTAACAAATTCTCTTTTTCAGCTTCTGATCTGAGGAATTACGTTTTTTAACTTCTGAAGAAAAGACGTGGTCGTGTTTCGGAATCCATGGTAAATCTCGTATTTTTCTTCTCCACAAGTGAATTTTTCTAATTGGAAATACCATTAAATGCCAACATGAGTTTGATTGGAGGAAAAAAGAAAATCCCTATTAAGAAAATACTAGTCCAAACATAGTTGAATATTACAGAGGGCAAGAGTGGCCTGATTGTGACCGCCCAATGTGTGTGGATGTGAAGCAAAGACCATTGAGTATCTTGATGCAGGACCAAATTCAGATTCAGATCCAAACCTGGCTGAGTCCGATCCGGAGCGACTCCCTAGGCGATCCGGTCGCGTTTGAATTCCATCCATCCGACTCAGATCTTCGTACGACCGTGACCGTCGGATGGGCATAACTTTCGACCCCGATGTCCGATCAGGGCGTGCGACCAGCCGTTTCGACCGGCTCGACGAGCCCGACGAGATTAATCAGAAATCGAAGATCTCTCCATGACCTGAGCCTTCAAATCTCCAGATTCCTTTTCCTTATGGGTTAAATTTCTGTTTTTATGTAAAACTTTTCTTTTTGGACAGGTTATCGGTCTTTCTATTTTTAATAAGTTTTCCTATTTCTAGCCGGTTTTCTTCTCTCTTAATTCCGAATTGCTTTATTAGTTATTGGGTTTGAGTCTAATTCCTGTTTTGAGTCCAAGTGTAAGTTGGTCTCTCCTTATCCTATAAAAGGAGTATTAAGGTTTGTAATCATGGCACTTTTTGTTTTAGTAAAAATTCGGTGGTCTTCTCCTTCTTTGAGAAGTCTAGTTGTCTCTCCCATAGAGAGGTCGGTTGTCTCTCCCGATGAGAGGCTTTTTCACGTTTACCCTGCGCCACATCTCATGGTGCACTAGTACTTTGCTAGCTCTATTCTTAATCAGTTGCTGATGTGGGAGTTGCCGAAGACGGTGGGGAGGTGTGTTCAGAATTTTATTGCTGCTCTAACTGAGGTGTTGTCGTCCATAGAAAAGAGACAGTTTAAGGCTTTGACGGTTTACGTGTTTTGGCTAATCTGAAAGGAGAGGAATGGGGTTGTTTTTGAGGGGGTTGACGACTCGGCAACCATGATTGCCTGGAGAACGTGTCGGATGGTTGAGGAGTTTAGTTGGGGAAACTTTAGGATGAATGGTGGTGACACGAGGCAATCAAGGGATTGTAGTTTGGAGGAGCGGCGTGGAATGAAGATAGATGCGTCGTGGGATGGAGTCTCGGCCGCGATTGAGGTTGTCGGAGAAGATCGCAATGGGGAGGCTTGGTGGGCAACAGGAAGATCGATTACGGTGATGTCGGTCGGTGAAGTAGAGATGTGCGCTATATTAGATGCACTGCGTCAGGCTGGGAGCAGGGGTTCAGCGAAAATGCATCGTCGAGTCTGACTCGAGGTGGGTTGTGGAAATTCTGAATGGGTGTAGGTTGTGTTTTCCAGAGATGGAAGCTCCTACCAAGGAGATTTGGACTGATGTTTTGAAATTAGAATTAGTTTTGTTATGTTATATCCCAAGAATTTGTAATGGGAAAGCTAATAGTGTAGCGAAAATGGTTAGAACGAGTCGCTCAAGCTACTTTTGATCCGAGGAGCGAGCTAGGCTGCGGCCCTCCTGTTTAGAATGGTTGATGTAAGTAGAGATTTTCTGCTGATTTAACCTTCGGACTCATCTCATTAGAAAAAAAAAAACATAGTTGAATATGTAATATGAGTTTTTCAAATTTAAAACAGCTTTATATAAGGCCACAGAAACATAAGGATTATTTCTTATACTTGAATTTAGTATTGAAGAAATATTATCTTGACATAAGTGTATGTTCTAGAGGGAGGAGGGAGAGATTAGAGGATTAGGATGGGAATGCATGTGGCAGGGAATTAACAACAAAGAAGGAGGATGCAGCGCGGGTGGTGCGGATGAGGCACCAAAATTAAATGGGGTTGTGATGACAGCAGAGTCTCTCTGATCACGCAACTCAAGACCCAGTCAAGATAAGTTCTTAGCCAGCCAAACATCAATACATCCTAATTAGTGACAGCCCAACCCCTGCCTGCCTTTGCCTTTGCCTTTGAGAGCTATATAGCCTTATCGCCTCTCTCTCCCCACCACGCATCCCAACAACACGCGCGGACACACACACTCTCTCTCTCTCGATTCTCTCTCAAGACTCTCTGTCTAGACTTTCTCTCAAGACTATCTCCCTCTCTCTCCTCTCTCTCTCTTCTAATTTTGTACGTTTAGATGAGATAAAACTATATAAATTTCTTATCATAATTTAGAGTGTTTTTTGCGAGTTGCTGTAGACTGCACACCTACATCAGCCCGATTAAATATACACACAATATATATATATATATATATAAAATATTATATATATAATTACGTATTATAGAAAAATCAAACCCTTTGGTTAGTATTTGATGAAATTATTATCTTGGATAATGTGATTTAGCTATTATGTTGACTGTCAAAAGACGTATTATTAAATTTTTCTCACGATTATCTTTTTATTTATAAATATGCTACTTTTGTATTATATGTTTTCTTTATTTTTTTTCATATACGACATTCTTGGACCAAACTAACTCGCCACACGATATAGTGAATCACATTTACTTCTATTAATTTGAATCCATGCATTGGGTCCTGATCTTGAAGATCCAGGTCCCATTTGAAGCCCTAACGAGGACAATGCATGTTTAACACTATTCAGGTCTACGAACGAAGAGGGGGTGGGTGGGCTTCACAATGCCAATAAGCTTCACATATATTACCAGTAACGTTCTAGGTCCCGGAATTCCCGACCATGTGATCAATGATGTGGATCTTCCTATTAAGAAGATCCGACGGATGAAAGTTTTCCAAAAAATGGATTATGTTGACCGCTGGTGGTGATGCAACAAAGTACTCCCGAGGAGGTCCACACAAATGTCCCTGGCGATGGAGGAAATTACCCAGTGCTTATTTGACTAGCTAAGCGAGTAATTTGTAACATTAGATTCATTGTGATTGTTTGACACACTAAATCAAGCACTATCGTTTATTACTATAAAAAAAAAAACCTTGAATACTATTTCCAATCCATAGTATCACATTCTGACTAATGTCATATAGAATTCGAGAGATCTAAGGAGTTATACTCCTTAAGCCAGTACTGTTGCCTTTCTTAACGCATTCTGACTAATGGCAATCACTACTAAGGCAGACACTAAGGTTTTGCTTGCAAGGGACGTTATTATAGACAACTATAAAAATAGCTTTGAGAAGGCTCCTCTTAAACTTTAATACGCCCTAATTAAGTATTTTCCTAAGGTGATCTGGAGGTGTTTTGAATCTAAAGGGATGTGCATGCGGAGCTAAACAAAGATTAATCTTCTCTTTAGTGTCACTTTTGGAATGTGGTTTATGGTAATGATTTCAGATTAGTCTTTAAACTAATCCTCTTTCGTTGAGTACAAGTATATATGAGTCCACGTCTGCATGCTACTTTTAGAAAGGCTTTGTGCAATTCACAGTTCTTCGTTGTTCTAAAGACTTCCCGAAGCAGTTTCTTATTGTTTAGAAGCTAAGGCATGCATGATTACAAAAATGGAGTCTATTAGGGTTATCAAAACATTAAGAGTCCGTTTGGATTGAGAATAGAATAAGTTTACATAGTGAATAAAGTAAAAGTTATGTAAATATAAAAGATAGTTATGTAAAACTCTGAATAAAATGTTTAAATACATAAATGAAGTTTTTACGTACTTATCCTGGAATTAAACGACCCTTAAAGCTATTTGAGTTCCTCCAGGCTTGATGAAGCTCGACTATAAACTAAATAAGCCGATTTTGATCGGTCTTCTCTAAGCTTAAAACAGCTTGAACAGAGATCAGCTGGCTCAAGCTATATATGCTCCTCAAGCTTCGAACGACTCTTTCCGGCTTGTGTGCGGCTTGAATTCAAACTTAGCTCGTATTGAAATAAAATGATCGATGTAGACAAGATCGATCATCAATTGCAGCTGAAAAATAATTTCTCGTTTTCATTAGAATTAGCAAGAATGGATAGATCAATGTTGAGAAGTGGCTCATACGTACTCTGCATGCAGATCGAGTATTAATTTGGAGATACATACACTCGATCTGGAGTACCAATAAAAGAAACAGTGCACGGAGAGAAGCGTCCTAGGCGATCCGTCGAATATCGAATCACGCACTAAATTAATATTTTCTTCTTGCGTGCTTAATTTGTGTGTGTTGTTATCCCTGCTAGCTAGGTGTTACCGCATGCATGCTAACGTTCAAGCTGGGCTCAGTTGCCTCCTTCCTCGCTCGTGACTCGTCTACCTATGTGCAAACTATATATGCTTTTAATTTTCAGTATATAAATAAAGTTTCAATATATATTCTTGATTTTGATTCCTTTTCTATCGTCGTTTCAACAAATATTAAACAGATAGCTAGTGGTGAAAGTGGATTCGAGACACTAATGCTATATATGTGTGTTAACTCCACCGGCCAATATAGTCAAACCGAAAGCTTAAAGTTGTAGAAAGAGCTAGCTGAGTTTTTATGTGTTAACTTCACATCATCGCTTTATGTGTGAGCTCGAATGAATTAGCTCTCATATGTTAGTGTAATTAAAAACACGAGTATTAATTCTTGCAATCATGTCTTAATTTGATAGCCAAATAAAGTTCTTGGATTTTAAGTAGTGTGGATAAGAAGAAATAACTAACCAGGACTGAATTAGATATGCCCCACTTATATGGATGATCCAATCAAATTAAGACCTAGCAATGTACTATTTACTGAATCTAGCTAAGTACCCCAACCATTTGCTAGAAACAAATGAGCTAGCAGTGGAACTCCTCTAAACGTAGGCCTAGTCTCTTCTCAGATCCTGTAGCATGCTCACACATCTTCTTCCCTTATTTCCTGCTGCATGCATGCATGCTGTAAAATCTCTCATCAATCTTGTACGTAAGCACAGAAGAGCTACCTGTTGGCCGGATACCCTCTTACAAAGCCAGTACTTTCCTTTATCTTAAAGACCCATGTCTCCTGCATCGCCTCAGATCTCTTTCACTATATGCATGCCATTAATAACTAAAGACCTACCTACAAGCCCACCAACTTCTGCAGAGCTATGGCTTCAAGCTTAATTATCTGAACACCCCTCCAAACAAACACCACAAGCTCATGCATGCATGTGTGTTCTATCTGGATTCCTTTGAGACATGATTTGTAGCAATATATACACAGTGAAAGTGCCTCTGCCATATTGCTATGATTTTGACTCACTCCACACTCTTGCAGCTCATGAAGCTATGTCACATACGTGTTTTCTTGGGATGTAATCTTCAACCCACTTACTGTTTGCAGGCATATGCTGGGCTAGATATTGCCACTGTTCTCATTATTCCTACAGGACTTGTGAGCTGCAATGCTATCATTCTCACCGGCTTTAATAAGCCCATGCGAGCTAGAGTTAGTGCACACATATAAGTGTGTGCATGAGAAGTCTACTCTTCACTGTTCCAACTATGGAATGCAATGAGTGCATGACATCCCCCAATTGCTGCTGCTATTTTTTTCAAATCTAATGCGTCACAGCCATGTAAAAGTTTTCTGGTTTCCTAATATACATGGCTAATAAGTGCAAAGATTTACCACCTGGAGCACTGACAACTTTTAACACAGTGTTAGAGCAGAAGTTTTGAGTTGGAATCCTGTTTCCATAGCCAGTCCACTTCTTGGATTCAATATTCAGTGTTTGGACACATGATCATCCAAGCTTATACGTGAAAAGACATATGTCTGAGAATATGTTTCAAGCGCTGAAGAATTCACTCTGTCTCTCCCACCAGCTTAAACTAGTATTGGGATGCATTTGGTGCGTAAAAAGAATGTTCCGTGACGACACTTTGTGTCACTGAAAACATGGTTCTCGTCACTGGAGCTTCTTTAGTGACGACAGTAGTGACAACAACAGTTATAGCTTGTGTGGCCATTGCTAATACTTTAGTGATGACAAATGTGTCTTATCACTGATAACTATTTTTTAAGTGACAATGTTGGTTGTCACTATAGTATATACACTTGTCACTATATCTCGTTCCAAATATTATGGGGTGTACGTGGATTAGAGATAATATTAGTAACAAAATTCTTGTCACTAACTAATTCTTTCTGTGACAATATTTTTCTCTCGTCACTGCTAAGGATTTAGTGAAAAGTTTATGCTAGATTTGTTGACACTAATTCACGTCACTAATTTTAGTCGGTGACAACAAGTGTTGTAGATAATAATATTGTCGGTGACAATATTAATTGTGGTTACAAAAGATATTTGTTATCAAATATGATGTTGGTCACGAAAAAAGTTAAAATGACCACTCTTATTGTCACAAAATCCATAAATAGAGACAAAATATTATTATTGTCACAATTACATTTATTAGTGATAATAATTGTTATCACCACTGAAGGTTATTGGCAATCTTCATTGCCATAAATCGTAGACTAGCTACCTGTTACATTCTACATGCAATTTTGATCTAATGAACTTATCAATTGACATACATTCAATATTAAATAAAAAAAACTTTTTATAAATAAAACATTATTAGTCAAATTTTTCATAACAAAAGTAGTCCAAGTGACATACATAAGTTCACTACATTGTTCCTAATAAATTTCAAAGAGATCTAAAAGGTCTGTCAATCTAGGCTCTAAGATCTCAATGCAAAAGAACAATTCCAATGAGGAAGAGCAACAATCGATGATCCTGCAAAAAAATATCACGAAACATGTTACTTTAGAAAAATAAATATCAATAATACAATAAAAAATAACTTCAACTACTATCACAAAATACAATTGCAAATTTACCTATCACTATGATGGTTGTGAGCTAGCGCCATTTAAAAGTGAACTCATGCGTGTTTGAAATATCTTATCAAACTGAGCTTGCATTCTCTTTTCAACCAATTCTTGTCAGACATTTTTCCTAATAGTTTTTTCACAAAATAAACACACCAAAGATCAAAAGACAAGCACCATCTACTAGATGGAAATAGTTAAATCTATCACAAGACTTGTTAACTAGCATTTGATTGATTATGATCATACTTATATTAAATACTAATTTTCATCATTTTCAGGATATACATACCAAATTTGAATTATAAACATGAAAAAACCCCCATTTAAGATATGGCTAACGATATGATTATAGCTCAAAGAGGTACTCACCAACTTCGATCTTTCAAACAAAGAAAAACAAGTTTGCAATGAGCCCTTCGTCTACAGATGACCAGAGAATCAACGCCAAGTTTGGATATATTAAGTTCACAGAAAACATGAATTTCTTATTTCCTGTAAGGATAAGAGGATAAGAAAGCACGATATAGAAACGGAAAAAAAAAGCAAACGAGACAGAAAAAAATGGAGAGTATCTTATTAAATCCTTCAAAACATGGGAAATAGATTATATATAATGAACAAGAAAGAAAGTAAAAGAGAGAATTTCTTTAAAACCTGGTTTTAGATCATGGCAACAAATCAAAAGAAAAACACGAGAAAAACTAACTGTATTTTATGAAGCAATCTCGAGTTCGTCGATGGAGATGCGCAATGGATGAAGATCCTTGAAAAACATAAACAAACCTTGAAATTGAGAAGAGATGATGGCATTAGAGAACAGATGATGGGTTCAGAGGAGACAAAATACTCTTGCTAGATAATGTGAACAGCGACGATCACCTTGAGGCTTGATCGGGCTCTCTAGGGTTTTTTTATCTCGATGGAGAAGTCGCCTTACGACCTCAGAAAGGACCGCGTCGAAGGAAATAACGTGAAAATTGGAAAGATCGTGCGATTGGATTTGAGAAAGGTTTTGGCGATCTCACGCCAAAAAGTTGTTAAGAGTTCGATCGATTTAGTTCCATGCGCTAAAAAGGATCTAATTGCCAATTCCAAATTCAGCTTGATTTGAGTTCAATTAGGTTTGATTTGTTTAAAATGTTCGCCTTAATTTGAGTTTAAATAAGTGAAACAATTCAAAGGCTCGAGGTCTGATTTCATCTCCCAAAACGTTCTAGTCGTCTAGTCCTATATAGTCCTATATGACTGAAATTTTCAAGTCATTCTAGTAAGATCAACTGAAAAGTTAGAGTAGCCGAGTAGCTTGAGTTAGATTGGGTTTAATGAATTAGCAGCTTAAGTCATATTGGACTTTGTCTCAGAGTCCAATGAGAGATTTGTGTTAAATTAGATTTATTTAAGACAATTTAGGATAAGGAGCATATCGAGTTTGGATTAATCTTTCATAATATATATTATAAAAGACATTGTTTGAGTTGGTCTGGGATTCATCTAGTCATCATAGGAAAAGGTATAATTTGAGTCAAATTAGGCTTGGCTCACTTGTCTTGGGAAATAAGCAATTTTCGATTGTGCCGATTCGTTTTAGATTATGCATCCTGGAAAAAAGAAAATTTAGTTGAATTAGGCTTGGCATAGGAATCATGAAAACAAAAAAAGTCTAAGAAGGATTGGGGTTTAGGTTATACAATGGAACGTTGCTATGTATATGTGTGTATAACCACTAGGGTTTGGTCCAATTACATGAAGAGCAAAGATGGCCGCCGCTAGGGAACTAGATTGCGAACAAGGCCGGAAGAAGGTGGGAACGGAGCGGCGTGATCTACAGATGGTAGCAGTGACGACGACGAAGAGGCCGAGAGGACGGCCGGCAAGGGTTAGGACATACGGTGGGTCACCAACGAAGATCGATAGGTTTTTGATAGGCTCGCATGAGATAGGTTTTAGGGAGCAGGCCTTTAATGCATTGGACGGTGGAGGTTACATGAGAAGTTTGATGGAGAGGTGAGATTAAGTGGGGAGCAAGATGGACGTTTGAGATTAAGTGCAGGTAAATTAGACTTCGACGGTTTGAGATTAAGTGGATTGGTGAGAAAGTTAAGATCAGACGTCTAGAATGATGGCTGTAATGTGGTAAGATCGGTGACAACTGTATATTGTCATTATAAGCTTTTCGTGACAGCTACATATTGTCACTAACTCCATTCAGTGACAACTAACTAATAGGTGTCATAGAAGCAAGAATTTAATTGGCGCCAAAATTCTATGTTCATTTTAAGTGACAAGTTTCAGTGACAGAAAATAGAACTTGTCGCTAAATCGTAACTAATATGTGGCAACGCCAATCACTTGTCATAGATAAATAGATGACAACCAAATGAAATTGTCACTAAATACCTATGTTTAGTGACAAGTTTTCCCATTGTCATTGAAACCTTGTCACAGAAAGATTATTTTCTTGTAGTGTCTCTCTCTCTCTCTCGATCTCAATCTCGATCTCTTGTCTCTCATCTCTCGATCTCTTATTCTCCCCTCTGTATTCTCCGGCTAGCCTACCATTGTAAAGCGAGCATGACGCTGGTCGGGGTGTCTGAAGATGAGGGGTGGTACGATTTCATGCTGGTGGTGAAACTCCTGAGGGGTGGCTCCGTCGCCGCTAGATCAATTGGGTCATCTTCATGATATCTGTATACAATGTACTTGGTTTTTTGCCCTCTCTCTTGATTTCATGTTTTTTGGTGATAATCTCTATGCATTTGGGATGAAAGCCTTCAACATGCTCCCTACATAGAAAGAGAGCAAATGGATGCTCTGCTCTGCTCTGCTTTTTACCATGTATTGTTGGGATACAAGTTATGCATGCATCTCTCCAATGCTCTCCGATTTGAAGTAGGTGCTGAAGAATAGGCTTTTATCCCAAGGGATGCGAGCTATGTATCCTTCAAATTGGTAGGATAGCAAATAGTAATCAGAATCCTAGCTCTTAGGTTAGGTATGGACTTTTTCAGATGCTATATTAATAGTCCAATTGATTATGGAAGTCTATGAGACCTGCATTACCTATAGCTTAGTGTGTACTTTTGCATCCATGTCTTGTTCTTATCTTGTATTCTGGAAATTGTTTGCATTCCAATATAAGGGCAACCATTGAGAGGTAGAAGAAGGCATGTGCTACCAGCTCAAACTCAAGTTCTACTATCGAGGTTAACTCTCAAGTAAGGAACTATCCCTATTTTTACATCAGTTTGTCTTGAAGTTACATACTTAATTACATATGTATAGAAAAGGAAAGTACACTATGTATAGCATATGCTCTCTAAATTCATTAACACCAGTGACTTGTTCTCACATCTTGGCAGGTTGAAAGTTTAGGGCACGATCTTTGATTAGGATTAAAAGTTTATCCATGTTATTGTTTGAACTAGCCAATATGTGATTAGATATCATCTAACTGCAATCACTTCCGTTGTTCTTTTTATTTTATCCATATGTTTTAGTCAGGTTCTATCTGTATGTTTTGGGTTCTCCAAATGCGCTTATGACATCAATTGATTGCCAATGTTTCAGCAAATCTTCCTCCAGAAAATGAGACAATAGGATACAATCTCATCCGTGCTGAGGGTGGTCTAAATCAGCAGCGCATATCTGTAACGCATTCTTTTCTCTAGCCTCTTATTTTATACCCTGGCATATTTTTATTCTTACTCTTATTCGATATTCATTTGTAGCTTATAATTTGCAATCATCTTATCCAAGTACGAATCAACTGACACATGTATGTTTAGCAATTACTAAATAAGCATTGTGATTGTATAACAAGCTCTTCAGGGCAAACTGCTATAGGAATAGTCTTTTGAACTAACACATTGATTACTCTAATTATATTAGTTCATTTGTTATGTAGGTGATCAATGCGGTTGTTGTTGCAAAATATTGAATGCAACATTGATTTTACCTTCATTTATGCAAGATTCAATCTGGTAGGATAAAACATGAGACGACAACACTAAGCTCCAATCCTTAGTTTGTCTTTTTCGAAATGGTAGTAGATGAATTTAGTTATGTTGGTATTTTTTTCACTCAATGTGTATTAAAAAGCTAGTCAACTCAATGTAGAAGTATAATCTAGTACATGAAAAAGAAGAGTTATGTTTGTTTTTCATGTTTGAATCTTCTCATTTTTAACTTCTATTTTGCAAGTGGACTATTAAAAATGTTCCAAAGTTTGGTTTAGCACAGTTTTATATCGACAATGTTTTATCAAGACTCAAGGACAAGAAAGTAATGGCTCTAAAACCCTTTACTGACAGGATGTGGTGTTTTTCTGACTTCTATAGAACCCTACAGTTCATTTTTAACTTTTATTTTGCAGGTGAACTATTAAAATGTTTCAAAGTTTGCTTCAACACAGTTTTATTATTGGTCTACTATCGGTCCTCCAATTGTCACCTTTATTCATGATATTTCTCAACAATTAGTACTACGATTACATTTTTACGGAAAGTAATCTTATAAATAGCCTTTTAGTGTTATGTGAGAAACTTGTATCTCTGATTTTTAGCAACACAGCCATGATTCTTATTTTCTGAACAAACCTCTCTTAACAAGCAGGGCAATAAGCTTTCGTCAGTCTCATTCTTTGCTAACTCTATTGGTTTGGCAAGCTCATGGTTTACTCCAAATGCATCATTGAATAACACCTTAATAGAGTTTACCTGTCAGCTAGTTTGTTGTTCCAACTTGTTGGAAGCAGCTTTAACAAATATTCTTATCTTTGATCTGAAATCTAAATTGTTTGATTGATGTCCTATGAGTGTTGGTGAAATTAACATGAAGTACCCATTTTTTGTGTAGAGGAAGATGCAAAAGTTAACATGAAGGCACAACTTGCAAAGCTCTTGGCTCACATTGATCCTGCGCTTAAGAACCAATGCTAGGAGTTTTGCTAATTAGGAAGCCTTATTTTGGATATACTTTGAAATGTTTTGCTTTATGTTTTCAGAAAATTACTTTAGATTAGAATTTGAATTGTGATGCAAGTTCAAACTCAAATTAATATGAACTTTTAGCATTTTGACTTCTTGTGGTTCCAAATATTGTGGTTGATATTGAACAACATTATAGAGTGACGACGATGTGTTGGTCATTATAACCATATTTTTTGTTGTGATTAGTACTACTTTTAGTGACCAAGAATTACTGTTTGCGACAAACATAGTGGTCACAACAAATAAATATAGTACATTTTTGCATTATTTGCAATCAACATGTGGTTGTAATTAATGCTACTGGTGACCTTACAGGATCCAAGTAGTGACCAGACATATGGTCGCTATTGGGCTACTTATTGCGACCAAATTGGGGTGGTCGTAATAAGTCGGTGTTTTTAGCGACCAAATCATTGGAGTTTAATGCGATCAAGAAATATTATAATTGCAACCAAACTTAGTCGTTGATACTTAACCTTTTGTGACCAACTTGACTTGGTCGGAAGGTACTATTTGTGATGACTTATTTTTGACCACTTGGCGACCAAATGGAAATGGTCGCTAAAGCTCCGAAATGGCATTTAGCGATCAAATGTTGCACTTATTGCGACCAACATTTTGGTCGCTAAATGGTTTTTTTTCTTGTAGTGTTAAGTTTGAGAGTAGGTGGAAATGAGGTCCATGATAATAAATTTCCCTGGTTTTGTGCGTTGAAGACCTTTTAGCTTTTCCTCATTATTAATTGCAGAAGTTTTGAAGTCATTTAGGCGCCCACCTCCCACACTTGCAGGAGTTGGTTATGTACTATTCCTGGGAACTTTGAATGCATTCACAACATTTGTGAGTGTGAAGAGACGAGGATGGTGAGTACTTGCATCTGAGCTTTATAGTTTTCACATTGGATTGGAATCCTATATCTCAATGGACTTATATTGCAGTAGGTGATCTTGCATAGGTGGGTACCATGATATTTTTCGATGTGCTTGTTGACGTGGAAATCTTATCGTTGACCGGCAAAATCAAAATTATAAAAATGGGCAAATAACACTTTACTACCCTCTCATTTTGGAAATATTCAGTTTGGACCCTATATTTTAAAACCGCTCAAAATGAATCCTACATTATCAATGACTTACATTTTAAACCATGTATATGGATGTCGTTAGGTGAAGTTGATGGCAAACCGGTCACGTGACCGGTTTTGGTGCCACATGACCGGTATTGACCTCTCTCACGTCATTAAAGGCGGTTTTGACCTCCTCGCACCACTACATCTCCTCCGGTCTTGGCGTGAGAAACTGGGTTTATCTGGTTGTGGACCTTTTCTCCTTTATCTCCGGCCAAGCTCTCCAGTCTCCACAATCCTGCTCAAAAACCATCCCCCCACTGCCCACTCGAGCCATCGTGCTCTCCTCCCCTTCCCCAATCAGCAAGCTCCGCGCCTTCGTCATCGACTGTGGCCCCGTCGGCCGCTGCGCCGCTGATTCCCTCGCTACCGCCGGCATCTCCACCTACCTATTCGAGTGCTCTCCCACCGGCTCCAAGCCCTACGGCGGAGCCATCCCTTTCTCCATGCTCACCGGCTTCTCCCTCTCCCACTGCCCACTCGAGCCATCGTGCTCTCCTCCCCTCAAAACCCATCCCCCTACTGCCTACTCGATGCTCTCCTCCCCTCAAAACCCATCCCCCCACTGCCCACTTGAGCCATCGTGCTCTCCTCCCCTCCCCCCCCGCCAGCAAGCTCCGTGTCGCCGTCATCGACGGTGGCCCCGTCGTCCGCTGCGCCACTGAGCCCCTCGCTGCCGCCGACATCTCCACCTACCTATTCGAGCGCTCTCCCTCCGACTCCAAGCCCTGCGGCGGCGCCATCCCTCTCTCCATGCTCACCGACTTCTCCCTCCCAGCCTCCCTCGTCGACCGCTAGGTTTCCCGCATGCACCTCCTCTTCCCCTTCGAACCTCCTCTCTGACTTCTCCCACTTCCTCCCCAACCATCTCCACATCATCATGCTCCGCCGCGAGGTCCTCGACTCCTTCCTCCGCGCCCGCGCCGCCTCCTGCGGCACCCACCTCATCCCCGCCCTCGTCACTTCCCTCGACATCCCGTTCTCCTCTTCCGATCCTTACGTCATCCACTACATCTCCTCCGGTTCCCAGGAGTCCCTCACCGTCGACGTTGTCATCGGCGCCAACACCTGCGTTGCCAGATCCATCGGCGTTGGCGATTACTATGGCTGGGTCTTCCCCAAATGCGATCACGTCGCCGTCGACACCGGTACCGTGGTCTCACGTCGCCGTCGGCACCGGTATCGTGATCTCCAAATAAAAAATCAAGAAGTACAAGACTTAACGTCGGTTTACCGTCAAATGAGTTAACGCCGTCAAATATTTGGTGGTAAATCGAATGGTTTTGATTATATATGATTCATTTTGAGCGGTTTTAAAATATAGCGTCCAAACTGAACATTTCCAAAATTAGAGGGTAGTAAAGTGTTATTTGTCCTTATAAAAATAGTCAAAATAATTAAAACCAGGGACATGTAAAGGCTCAACTCCTTTGAACTCAATTCGAATAGAGGTGTTGAAGCTGTGGAAAAATAGATGATGAATGATGAGAAGTGGTGGAAAATAGATGATGAGAAGTCATGGAAAATGGACGATGAGAAATTTGGATGATGAAAAATGGATGATAAATTATACTAGAAAAGTGCTCCTGTCACGCCCCGCCCCAATTAATATTAAAATATCCCAAAGATTTATTTAAAATTTCGGCATGACCCTTGGGCACGGGGACGTGAGATCACTATTACAACATTTCAATCACTAATAAAACATAAATTTATAACATTTAATCACACTATTTCTCTTTACAATCATTCACCTCATCTAGGGGCACATACGCCCACATCAATTCAAATAATATACATGATAATTCAGTCTGAAATTTATAATACAAAATTCTTTCATTTCCAACATATACATGCTTTATCAAACATAAGAAAATAGACATAATGATAAAGTGACTCCTCATCCTGAGACAGGACCTCCATAGCTTGCACTGGTCTCTGGCCTACCCATAGGTCCTCCTGCACAAAAACCAAAACCTAACAAGAATGAGCTCTAAAGCCCAGTAGGAGTCACCAACTAAGACACTGGTGTACACCCACCTATCCTAATATACTGCCCAAGTATGGCCTGGCTAGTATGGGAAGTCTTACATGCACAGCACCGCGTCCGGCCGCCAACGCTAGCCCATACCCCTATAGACTCTATACCCGGCCCCAGTATACTAGTATAGGTACAACATCCACCTATCCTAGTTTACTGATCCTAGTATGGTCTGGCTAGTCTGGGCAGTCTTACATGCACAGCACCGCGTCCGGCCGCCAACGCTCACCCAGACCCCTATAGACTCTATACAGGCCTCAGTATACTAGTATAGGTACAACATCCTATCAGATCAAATCCTCAAATCATATCCTCAATCAGATCAAATCCTCAAATCATATCCTCAATCATATCAAATCCTCATGTCAAGTCATCAACATAGTCCCTAGACTCTGACTAGTCTAGCTACAGGACCTGACTAGACCCAACCATAATCCCTATCCTATGACAGACCTGACATTCCTAGCATGTATGCACAAATCACATAAATAATCAATCAATCAATAAGTTGGTCAATTAATCTCATTACACACACATACAGGAGATCATCATAGCATAACATGACATTGCATATACACACAAGATCAATATAATACATATATACATATATCAAGGCATCACACAATTATATAACATACAAGCACAA